>JAVXUO010000703.1:0-55148 GCA_033065855.1 Escallonia rubra
CTCCACTTGTGGGTCTTCCGGTATGATAGAGCAATCACCTTATCTTGATCCAAATGTGGGTTTGCATTTGCAGTGTCAGTTTTAACAACATCGTGAGGCACTGAGCCTCCCGTGTGAGTAGGATCTTGGCTAGATCTTTTTTTGCTCCCACTCTTACTTTTTTGCTTCCAATTTTCATCAGCTATCCATTTGTTAACAAGCTGCGCCCACACTCTAGATGAGATCTATTGAGGGTTAAAGTATTTCCTTCCTCCATTAGTGCACCTTCCAGCAAATCGTTCTTAGCTTGTTCAGGGGCATCGTATTGCCGCTGGCGATAATTCTTTGCTATGTGGATAGAAGGCCTCTCCCTATAGCCTCTTGCTCCGCTGATGAACGCTGAAAGCGCTCCTGCCATTATAAGAATAACCCATTTAGTTTACTAAGTCTATAGATCACTTTTTACGAAACATTATGTTTTAAAATTATCATACCAGAAACTCTTGTGACAGACCCTCTGCATCACCGAAATTCCATTTGTTTTAGTACAACTATGGTTTAAAAAGCCGACCCTTTAAAAGAAGGCTAATTTTGGTAATTGCCGCACACTCGACGAAGCTGACAAAACCAAAATCAATAAGGTGAAACAAGTGCACCATATGAATTTTCACTATTATACTATAGATCAAGTGCAAAGGTCAACAATACTAATTAATATTCCTTCCGGAGTAAAAGTAACTTTCTGTTTCATCTCTGCTGGATGCTACCACTATGTGCATCACCACTACCTATACCGTTGACCTCAGCAAGTGGTGTAGATGCAGCTTGTCATCCACGATGACCGTGACTTCCTGTCAATCTATGCATCACTGTAAATAGAAATTTTACGACAATATTGAGTGAGTATATATATTCTTGAAAGCCATTGCAAAAGGAACGAATAAGCTTATATCATTAGCATAAGTAATCAAGTACAAGATAGGGAAATAGGTGTGCATATTAGAAAATAAAGCCAATTTTACAAGTCACATAGTACAAAATAAACAGTAAATAATCTTCACCAGAAGACATGCCAATAACTTCATCATCATCGTCAACTTCATCTTGTGTTTCATCCTCTTCATTTCCAAGCTCCATCTTTCTCACTTTCTTCAAAGCCATCTCCATCCTTTATCACTGCTTCTCCTAGATGCCCCGTTGGTAGAAGAGGAAGATTGTCATCCTCGTTATAGACTTGAATAGGTATCAAGACAACTGCTTGGTTATCTTGATAGCTCTTTACCATTTTCTTATGTCCATAACCTGAGCAGTGTTATACCCAAACTAATCTAGTATCTTCCTCAATGTCTTTCTTTTTGTATTATTGTCACTTGATTAGGACAATTTCCACTTGCCGGATAATGACCATGTGAAGACAGTGGTGTTGGCTCAACCAAATTCACAGTCTCCAAATTTTCGTTCTTTTCTATATACTAAGCTTTATAAGCCCTATGAGACAAGGAGCGCACACTTCAAATTGTCCTTGAGAGGTGCATGATCCAATATAATGGTATGCTGTTTGTTAAATAATTTGATGACCCAAATTTCGAGGTTTGTATGTTCAATTGATTATGTAACTTAAGTAATTCGTATCCACATGGATGTACCAACATCACTATACAAGCATAAATGAAGCATCACAAGCCAAATAAACCGTGAACAGCTGAATATACTTCATACAACTGGAGCAAGGGATTTTCTCGGACAAAGTATGAGATGGTAATGGAATATTTATCTAAATATACCTATACATATACACTAAGAATTGTACTGCAGTAAGCTTATTAGACTAGATCGAGCCAGTTGGAGTGGCTTTTGATATCTCAATTTGAGATATCAAAAGCCACTCTTAGCTCGGTTACACCGACATCAAAGCACTAAGTAGTTTTTATTGGAGTAGTTTCTTATTGGAGAAGGTGGGCTTTTCACATGGGGGATATATATATATATATACATATGCGTATTATAGCGTTAAAATCTGTATTCCTTCATTTTAGGAGGTTGCATCCGATGCTCATCTAAACATGCGTGTGTTCAGGAAAGAGACTCACTGGAGTACAGATGAAAAATCTGGAAAAGCTTATGAAAGATATCTAAACGCTAATCATATCCCTCAAACTTTTTGGTAGGTTTACCCTTTGTTAAATATTCACAGGTTTATAATTGTAGGATGATGCAATAAGAAATAATCAGGTTGGAGGAAGAAAAGGGCATAACCAAAATTGATCATGATAACGTGTTTGAAACGGTTCTAAAACCTAAGAGCGGCTAATATTTGTGGCCGTGGGCATGGTCCTAAGCCTGCCTCTTCACCATCAGATTGAAGGTTGAAGGATATTGAGGATGTCAGTGTCAGAGAGATTTCAGAAGCAAGGAAGGAAGCAGAGGCAGCAAATAAGGATTCTTCAGAGCTGAAAGAAATGGTCGCTGACCCCAAAGCAGAGCAAGGATAGATGGAGGCTCGTTTTGCAACGCAAAAAGAGGCGCGACAAGAGGAATTAGAGGCCCGCTTTTATGGTCAGTTGCTGGGATTAATGAGTGGGATATTGAGTGGCATAGGCTCCTTTTTAAGTAAGTATCTAACTTGGTTCTTAAAATGCATGTTACATAAATTTGACATAGTTGGTGTTATACTTAAGACATGGAGAAACTAGATTACAATATCAATTATGCCTTTTGCATTACCATATTATTGAAATTAGATTGCATGCTTAGGATATTATTTTGAGGTAGGCTGATAGCATATACAGTGGTAGTTATATAGCGAACGAAATATACATTTCACGCTTTTACCCTTCATGTTGCAAATGTATGAGATAATCATGTGTTTTCAACTATACCTCTTGGACTAATTTTGTGGTATGAAGTGTGGTATGAAGGTTTGTAAAAGCATTTCACAATATAGATCGGAAAAAGCTCTGTTAGATCCTTAACTGTTTGTTTAGTCCATAAATTACTGACTTCAGGAGGTAAGGACTACTGCTCTCATATTGATTTGAATAGTTTGTGAAGATATCACTTAGCTTTCTCTTTTTATCCCTATAGTAAGGGTAACTCCTTTATTTAAAATATCTTAAAGGTCTTGACGGTGCTTTACAGAACATAGCATAGGAATTTGAATATCAGAAAGACGTCAAGAAAGCTTGAATAAGATTATTAAAAGGTGTTGGCATCACAAACATTTTTCATAGTAGTTAATGCATAAACACGTGGCATGACAAGAACCGTAAAATATGTCTTGACGTGGGAAGTGGAAAGAGGCACAACTGTTCCAGTTGGTAATGAGATAACAGTTACCGAATGTAAAATAAAAGATAAGTGAATGAGAAAGAATACGCGAGAAGAAAAAGTTTGAATGAGTCGTACAAGGAAAAAAACCCGTTAACAGGTACAGCTAAATCGACCGTAATGGGCAACGTGAAAACATGGCAAGAAGATCGGTAGCCACGATTGATAGACGGTTTCATGAATAGACAGTTGTCAGCACTACTGAGGAGAATTCGGACGAAAACGGCTGATCGTGGAGCCTAAGAAGTTATTCTCAATAAAGATAAGGATGGACAGTTATGGAAGAAAGATAGTTATGAACGATACAAGTAGAAAAGGAGGGCAGAACAACGAGGAAAATGGTGGTCAAATCCACAAACAAAACTAGACTTAAGAAAGATAGTATGTAGATTTCTAGTCAATTTCTTTTAGCCAGTTTCTTAGATGATCTGTCTTATATCGATTGGAAGTAGTGTACGTTGCCGTAATTGTGTTTGTTGTATTGTAAAGATTGTCTTCATCATTTCAGTGGGCGCATCAGTCATAGATCTATTCAGTATTATGTCTTCAGTTAGTTTTCATTTTTAGTGAAGTCCTCAGGCCCGAGAGGCAAAAAGATCCCACATTATTCATCGTTTGTGTCGCATGCGCACGATAAATAGTGAGTTTGCCCAGCAGTGCAAACATTGGCACGCCCAGTGGGACACTGGTAGCTAAAAAAGAAAACTATGTCAAGCACACATAGTAATGCTATAAGGCTGCTCGACACCAATAATGGTACCGAGACTCCAAATACCAGCAATGGTGAGAATTTGGAATAAGTAAGAAACGTTCAAGCCATTTATGGCATGAACATAAACGATATTGTGAACGCCAACATTCAAAACTCAGGAAATGCCAATGGAGGAAGTTACAGTAATGGTGTGAGTCCTGATATGGAAATGCCAGACACTGGTCGTAATGACCTGACTTTAATGCAAGCGATGAACCAGGTCAATTCATCAACTCAGGAATTTATGAATACGGTGTCTCAATTTATGACCGTCATGCAAAATCAAAACATGGTTTTGAACAAAATGGTCAGTGATTAAAATCAGTATAGTTATAAGATAGTATATGAAGTGAGACGAGTGTCGGATGCCTCCGAAAGAGAAATGATTAAAGGTTTATCGGGAGAAATTAAAAAATAGACCTCATATATTGCTATAGTAGTGAATTTAAATATGCAAAAAGGGAAAGCCCCTATTAGCAATCAGGCTGATCTACTAGAGGTAGATACTTCCTCCCATAAGGATCGAAAATGCTATAAAATAGCCAAATGGCTTGAGTTTAAATCAACCATACGAGTCTGGTTTACATCCCTACACTTGTCGATGGAGGGGAACTAGGGCCGAGTAAAAGATAGATTGGCTTGAATGGCCCTAAAACCCCTGCCACGTTGCCTAATAACATCAGAGTTTTGAGAAATGGAAATGGCCAGTATCATGGAGATCAGAGATTTGAGGGTACATACACCCCCTCATAGAAGAAATTTAGAGAGAATCAATCGGTTTGAGAACCCCATGTTCGAGGAAACAACTGATACTGTTCAAATGAACGATAGGGAACGGTTAGGTGGTAGGTTTGGGCCACAACTTCCTCATGAGTTCCACCACCAAGTTGGAATAGGTCAAGGATAATATATATATAGGCCTATCGATAGGCCTTTATATTAAAAATTGTACTATGATGAGATTGATCAGATGGAAATACCTAGAGGGGTAAAAGTCCCAGAGTTCAGCCTGTTTCATGGTGAAGGAAATCAATTAACCAGTGAGCACATTGCTAGGTTTACCCTCCAATGTGGAGATCTAGGTCAGTATGAATTGGTCAAGTTAAAATGGTTTCAATATTCACTAACTGGGGTGGCCTTTTCATGGTTTGCAAACTTGCCACCAAATTCAATGTTTTCTTGGAAAAACATGGAAGACTTATTCCATGCTCAGTTTTTCAAGATGGAACCAAAAATTTATCTGGTCGATTTGGCCAGGCTGAAACAGTTTTCAGGAGAGAGTGTAAAACAATTTTTAGAAAGATTTAAAGCCTCCAAAAATAAATGTCATTTTCAAATGCCAGAGTCTGAGTTGGCGAACTTGGCTCTCAATGGTTTAGACTTGGAAATTAGGAAATTTTTTGAAGGGATGGAGTTTAGAAATGTGTTCGAATTATCTTCTAGGGTGGCCCGATAAGAGACTCTATTAAGGGAAGAACAAGTCAGAAAGAACTCATCGATGGGAACTTATTATCAAGATCCAGTCGATTTGGAGATAGATGCTGCGAAAATGGTTGGAAACCAGCCAGTTACTTACGAGCCTTTGGTTAAAGTTAGAAGTCCTATCAGTCTACCTTCGAGATAGCCTAACAAGCTGAATCCCTCACCTGCGATGAGAAAGTATTCGTTTGATATCAATCATGCAGATTAGATTTTTGATCGCCTTTTGAAGATAAAATTTATCCAGCTTCAGAGTCCTCTTAGGGCCCCAAAGGATAAGAAAGCTAAATTTTGTAAATGGCATAATATTATAAGTCACGATACTAACAATTGTGTTATTTTTTGTAACGCTGTGCAGGATCAGATCGAAGCTGCGCTTCTCAAGTTTGTTGATAAAGATAAAGAGGTAATAGAGGTGGATAGTGATCCTTTCCCAGAGATGGCGATTGAAATCAACACGGTGTCAGTAGATTATGACCCAATCGACTGTTCAAGTGATGAGGAAAGTTCAAAAGGAGACAACTTCAAGACAAGGAAACCTTTGGAAATAAGTCGTAATCGGGGAAGGGCAAATAAAAAGGTGAGTTCCAATTGTGATATCGATGGAAGTTTTGGTTGCGGTAGTCATAAGAAAGAAAAGTTTATATGGGTTGATGAAGAAACCAGTTCTAATAAAGGGAGTTTGCTCCTAAAGCTAGGCACATCTATATCAAGATTGGGCCGATTAAAGAACCAGTATGTCAGAGTTGTGGTTCTTCGAAAGAATGGTCAAAGAGAATGTGGCAGAAAGAACGAGCGATGGGGAATAAAACCCGAAAGAAAATGATACAAGAAGGGTATTAAAAAATGTGTCAAGAAGGTCAGAATCATCATAATCAGCCAAGAATGAGTTTTAAATAGCCAAATATGGCTAATCAAGTTATTTACCAGAATAATGCAGGGCCAGGTCATTTTGGCTCAAGAATGGTAAGACCAAGGTTTGGATTTGATCCAGCATGTGTCAAAAATTACAAGGGCAAAAATCCCATAAAGGCTGGACAAATAGGTAAATTCAGAATGATGAGAGAATATCGAGGGGAGTCAAGAATGCTGAAGCCAAAAGTACCACTAGATGACCATTAGCACACAATCGGTCAAGAGAAAGTTTCATTCCCAGAGACTTATTAAGATTTGAGCAGAACGCAAAAAAGAAGAGTGCAAAGAAAATTTACGACCATAATACGAAAAGAGTTGGAAATTAAACAAGCCCAACTCGAAGAGAAGAAAATGTATTTGGACAAGGGAATCAGAGTGCCAAGATACGGTTGGAATCGCGCAGAAAAAACCAGCAGAGGAGGCAATTCTCCAAAAAATAATCGTGAATGGGAGATTTCAGCAGCTTGAGAAATTATCGGTTGACAAAGAAACAAAGATGAATATTCCCAATAAAAAAGAAGATAAAAAGGAACATGGAGTTGTTTTCGAGGACAAAAAGATGGAAGCAAAAGGGAAATTGTTCTTCAGAGAACATGAGGTAAATATCGATTACAACATGGTGTTCATTCTTTCTCTTACAATTGAAGAAAAAGAAGACCAATCATTTCAAAATGAAGAAGAAGATGTAGAAGATGATAAAACGCCAACACCAAATAGTTTTGCATTCAAGGAGATGAATGACACACTAGGCGAGGTAAGCCAGAATCATTCTAGCAAGGGTATTATAATCGATCGTGGGAATCAGGTCATTTTGACTAGACTAGACCCTCAAAGAACAAAGCATTTGAAACCTTTGTTTATTTCCACATTAATGGATGGCTAGCCAGTGGCTAGAGTCCTGGTCGATAATGGTGTTGCAGTAAACATTCTACCTACTAGAATGTTGAAAAATCTATGCAAGGATGAAAGGGATTTGATTCCATCCAAAGTCTTGGTTTGTAACTTTGCTGAATGAGTTTCAAAACCAAAGGGTGTAGTCCCAATAGAACTTACAGTCGGAAAAAAGACAAAAATGTCTTTGTTCTTTGTAATTGATTCTTCTTCAAGCGTTAATGCTTTACTCGGAAGAGATTGGATACATGTCAATGGTTGCATTCCATCTTCCCTTCACCAGGTCTTAATATTTTGGAGAGAGGAAAAGGACGGCAAGAAAGTAGGCGAGTTGGTTTGGGCTGATGATAAGCCATTTTTAACGGATTCGAACTGCATTGAAGCAAAATTTTATCAAAAGGATATAGAGCCGTTAGTTTTGGATGAAGATGGAGTATTGGTGTGTGGTCGAGGTGTCGATTCCATGGTTGGACTTGGCAACAGAAGGTCTTTGCCAAGTAAGTATAAAAACAGTTGTTGATGGACAAACATGCATGAAAAGGATGCTATGTGCAATGGAAGCCGAAAGATGTTTCCATAGCCAATAATGGAAAAGATTAAGAGAATGTCAAAAAATTTGAAATTGAGCCGACAACGGCCGAAGATTTAGACAAGGCGAAAGAAGGACAAGAGGAAGTAAAACAGACTCTTAAACGGTTGATGATTTATGCCATGGAAAAGCGATTGGTAAGATTGTCCCCTATCGATTGGGCAGAATGTGTAGAGGACGATGAAAAAGATCGATGGGATGGAGTTCAATTACATGATCTTAAATTGGCGCCAGCCAAGTTAGGCGATTTGAAAATAGAGACACAAGATCCACTAATATAAGTGAATTTGGGAACATAGGCTGATCCACGACCTATTTATGCTAGTGCTCAATTATCAGATGGGACTAGAGATCAAATTATCGAGTTGGTCAGGAATTACAAAGATTGCTTTGCATGGAATTATGAGGAGATGCCTGGTTTAGTCAGAAAATTGGTGGAACATAGGTTGCCAATCAAACAAGGATTCAAGCCATTTATACAGGCTCTCAGGAAGATGTCAAATGAGGTGACCTTGCTAGTTAAAGAGGAAATCGAGCGACTGATCAAGGCAAAGTTCATTCGGCCAGCCATGTATGTTGAATGGATGTCTAATATTGTTTCTGTATTGAAGAAAAATGGTAAGTTAAAAGTATGCATCAATTTTAGAAACTTAAATTCTGCTACTCCCAAAGACCAATATGCTTTGCCTATTGTAGACATGTTAGTTGATTCAGCATCTAAACATACTATCATGTCATTTATGGATGGAAATGCTAGTTATAATCAAATCTTTTTATAAAAAATGAAGACGTTCATAAAACAAAATTTAGATGTCCTGGTGCAATTGGAACATTTGAATGGATAGTAATGCCTTTTGGCTTAAAAAATGCTGGGGCAACATATCAGAGGGCAATGAATTTCATCTTTCACAATATGATTGGTAAACTTTTAGAAGTATATATTGATGACGTGGTTGTTAAATCGGATAAACATCAAGAACATATCCAACATTTGGAAAATGCCTTCATGAGAATGAGAAAATACAATTTAAAAATGAACCCTTTGAAATGTGCTTTTGGAGTTTCTGCAGGAATATTTTTGGAATTTTTGGTTCAACAAAAAGGAATCAAAATTGATAAAAACAAGGCAAAGCCATTATAAATGCCAAACCTCCTTCGAATAAGAAACAACTCCAGTGTTTTTTAGGTCATGTTAACTTCTTACGTCGATTCATTGCAAACTTAGCAGGAAAAACAAAAGCATTCTCAGCTTTGTTAGGGTTGAAAGGATATATCGAATATCGATGGGAAGCAGAGCACCAACAAGTTTTTCAGTCGATAAAGGAGTATCTGGCCAAACCTCATGTCTTAATGCCACAGAGAATTGGGAGGCCACTGACGCTGTATGTATCGGCCGCAGAGTCATCGCTTGGTAGTTTGTTAGCCCAAAAAAAAACGAATTTGAACAGGCTATCTACTATTTTAGTTGAGGTTTAAATGTAACCGAGCAAAATTACTCTATTGTAGAGAAGTTATGTTTAACTTTATATTCTACTGCAATTAAGCTTTGACATTATATGTTGCCTTTTGATGTATTAGTGATAGTACAAACTGATCTAATAAAGTACATGCTATCAAGAACAGTTTTGAGGGGGAAAATGGGGAAATGGGTCCTTGCATTAATAGAGTATAGCCTAACTTATATCCCTCAGAAAGCCGTGAAAGGGCAAGCTTTGGCCGATTTCTTGGCAAATCACCCAAGTGATGACATTGAAAAAGGAATAATTTATGTTGGTATCGCTCATTGGAAGATGATGTTTGATGGATCAAAGACTAGTCAAGGAGCTGGTGCAAGAATATTATTTTTCTCCTACCGGGAATAGCCATCAATTTGCTTTTCAAACTGAACAGGATTGTTCAAATAATCAAGCAGAATATAAAGCTTTGATTATTGGTATGGAAATACTGTTGGACATGCATGTGACAACATATATTCGGCGATTCTCAGTTGGTTGTAAAGCAGGTAAATGGAGAATTTAAATGTAGTGCTCCCGATTTGGAGATATATTTCAGCATTGCTTCATACTTGCTAACAAAATTTGATGATGTAACCATAACCCACGTCCCCAGGATAGATAATTGGAGCGCCAATGTAATGGATCAATTGGCCTCAGGGTTAAGAGTCCCCGATGGAGTGAATGAACAATGGGTGAAAGTGTCAAAATAGTTGCCACTGATTGGTGATAGATATGGGCAACTGGAAATGGTTAATCCAGTCGATACAATTCAAGACGACTAGAGAACACCCATCATTCAATATTTACAAACCCTCAAATAATGGTAAACACGAAAACAAAATTACAAGCAGTTAAATATTTCCTTTTAGATAGTGATTTGTTCAAACGAACACCTGAAGGACTTGCACTAAGATGTCTAGGACAACAAGAAGCTATGCAAGTAACGGCTGAGGTGCACAAGGGTGTTTGTGGTGCCCATCAAGAAGGTGTCAAAATGAGATGGTTGATTAGACGGCATGGCCATTACTGGCCTTCCATAATGGATGACTGCATCCAATATGCAAAGGGATGTCAGGCTTGCCAAAGGCATGGTGTCATTCATTGAACATCATGCATAGAGTTGCAATCGATAGTGAAACCATGGCCTTTCCGAGGGTGGGCCATGGATTTAATATGCCAAATACATCCTTCTTCATCTAAGAAACATGGATTTATAGTTGTAGCAACTGATTACTTTACAAAGTGGACAGAAGCTAGGCCGATGAAGAAAAGTACTCAAGAAAGTGTTATCACATTCATCAAAGAGAATATTATCCATCGATTTGGATTACCTCAAACGATTACGGCCAATAGAGGCATTGTTTTCACTGGGGGGCAAATACGTGAGTTTGCTAAAGAATATAAGTTTGAAATAATAAACTCTACCCCTTATTCTGCACAAGGAAATGACCAAGCTAAAGCAACGAACAAGTCTATTAAGCACATCACGGAAAGGGCTATTGAAGACACCCCTAATGATTGGCACCGATTATTGTCTGAAGTCTTTTGGGCATTTCAGACTTCCCCAAAGTCCAGCACAGGGGTAACTCCATATGCTTTAACATTCGGGCATGATCCTATGTTACCCATGAAAATAACAGTAAGATCTTTCCGAGTAGCTATGCAAAATAATATTCATGTAATAGAATATAATGAAACCATGGTAATCGAGCTAGAAGATCTAGACGACCAACGATTGGACGCTCTAGACATGCTGCATGCCCAGAAATTGAAGGTAAGTAGATCTTACAATAGAAGGGTTTTACCAAAGATATTTCAAGAAAAAGAGTTGGTTTGGAAAACCATCATTTCAATAGGATCAAAAGATCCAAAATTTGGAAAATGGTCCCTAAATTGGGAAGGACCTTTTCAAATACATGGTGTGTTAAGAGGTGGGGCATATTGGTTAAAGTCTTTAGAAGGACAACTGCATGCCAAGCCAATTAACGACTGATATCCAAAGAAATATATTCCTTCTATGTGGGAAGGAGTCAAACCAATCGACATAGATAGTTTACAGTAGCCTAATGAAGGCTAAATAAATCAAATAAATAGAATTGCAAAAGACGATCTAAACGAAATAGTCTGATTAAAAGAAAAAAATTGTCTACAAGATAAAAGATCAGACACCAAAAGCAATTTGAATGTCTTTCCACTGGTTTTCTGCTCTAGAGATAATTTGGTATGCAAAGACAAGTTGAGAATGAGGCCTAGCTCGTTTCCTCAGAGGTTCTTCCATGGCTGTAGCTAAACTAACATCCTCTTGATAAACTGCACTTTATCGTTCAAGCAAACCTTGTTCTTTTTTATTCAGGGCAGCCATTCTCGTCTCCAATTCTTTCTTCGTGGCCGCGATCTCTTCAATATCCTTAGAAATTCGTAGGCTAACTTGATGCCTTTCTTGAACTTTTTAATTCAGAGCGTCAATGTCTTTATCCATCACTTGGGTATTTGATTTAATACCCATACCTTGCTTCCAAGAAGGGGATATAAATGAATCTGAAGCTTCAAAGTAGAAACCAATCCCGATTGGACATTGTTCAGTGCAAATGCATTATCGGCAAGAGTATCAATCAAGTCGTTTATTTTTTACAAAGCATCTTCATTGGCCAAAACATCATAAAGACGATGGCTAAGTAAACTTTTGAAAACATTAAGGATTGCAGCCACGTCAACATTTGAAGTTGAGGCCGATGTCCCCATTGAAGGCTAAGATAAGGCATTGATTGCCTTTTGAAATTGTTGAAACTTCTGATTGATATCCTAAAAAACAAGCACGTAAGAGCTTGCTTGCTGAGCAGTCAGAATGCATGTAGCTTCTGTTATCATCTGAGTGATCGACGGGGAACCAGAGACGATTGGAACAGTTGATGATCCGGGCATCAAAGAAATAGCAACGGTATGAACATCTGTAGGATTGGTTTCTGAACCTTTAACTGGACGTGCAACAACATGAGAATGAATTTCAGCTGGAAGACAAGTTTCAGTAGTAGGAGAAACATGTGGTGAAATATTGCCCTATTGATTAGAATGATGGTTGCTGGCATCTTCACCAGAATCTTCCTCACCTAGATGTCCCACGATCCACTACCTTGCTATATAAAAAAAACAAGGTATGAGCTGTCTATAATAACACAAAACAAAAGCATTTAAAAACCACAAACTTGTTGAGGTGAGAACACCGATTTGATGGGTGGCACCAATTTGAGGACCCTCACCACTGATAGCCTCTGTGTCAGTTGGTTCATCAGTAGGATTACCAGAAGAAACATTGTCGTTGGAAGGGCTACCCTCCTTACTAGCACTTTCCTAAGTCAAATCGATGGTGAAACCACCCAAATCCTAATAAGAGGGTGAGAAAATAGAATAGGGCGAATAACACAGAAATCGATAAAAATAGAAATTTACCTTCAGTGACATGGTCCTTGCACTAAAACGAGTCTTGCGCGCTATACTTTTCCTCCGAGTGGCTTTAGGCTTAGTCGTAACTGTGCCAACCTGAGTAGTTAAAAAAGCCTTCTGCTGATCAACCGGCACAATAACAGTCTCTTTATCTTTCTCAGGTAATCCACTTGGAGCAGCATAGGCTCCTACCTCAGTAGCCAACCTTTTGGCCGGCCTAACACTTTCATCAGCTGGATTAAGCAAATTCATAATCAGAACCTTTCGAAAGGTCGTTATTAGCATGATATACAATAGCAAAAGGCTCTTACCTGCGTTCAAGGATGACGGAAAACTGATGAGAGCTAAAATAATCTGAGCAGGAGGAATAATGTTCAAATGTGAGACCGATATCAACTCATTTAATTAAAAAGTAGCGGAAAAGTCATCGGAGACTTGCTCTGATCACTTTTTGCTCTCTCGAATTTCTTTTATCTTGTGAATAAAAGGAACATCATCTTCTTCGTCGTCCTCTTCCATTTCTTCAACCTCTTCTGTTTCTTTAGTTGATATATCTTCGGAAGAATCATTTGACTCTCCAGCGATATCGGATTCTTCTGAAGAAGATTCAACAACATGTTCTTTCCGTTTCTTGCTTTGCGCTTGTCGAGAAGTCCCTTCAGAAGGGGATTGGCTTCTCTTTTGAGGAATGGTAGGGTGACTACTGTCTCCTATACCAATAGAAACAAAACATTGTAAATAAGTTGATACTAGCAATTAAAATGGTATTAAAAATAGGATAAAGTACTTGGTCGATGTGGATTCTCTGGAGGAAGACGAACCATGAAGTCGACATATTTAATACCATCATACAGCTTAGAAATGTAATCTTGATACCACACATCAAAAGGGCGAACCGATCCAGCAGTACAAATTACAAAACTGGACATGGTAAAATTGTCCATCAATCAGTCCACAGCTCTGTCTATCGCCCTAATGTGGTTTCTTGTGACTCTCTTTATTATTTCTTTGGCCTCCAAAAAACCATTATCAATAAAGAAAGGGGCTGGAATTCCTTGTACCAATCCAAATTGTTAACCAAACTGAGAAGGGGTATATCGCTCATAACTGCAGACCCCTGATGGCGAGCTCATGATTTGACCACCCACATGAAGAAAACGTCCACAAAGAAAACTGGCCCATACCCTTCGGACAAAATCTTGAAGCTCCATGGACATCCCTTCATCTATATGAGTAGGAAGGTTTGTAAAACAAGCGGGTCCGAATTCTCTAGAAAGGAACGAATGTGAACGTTTGAGATGGGCGAAATCAAAGAAGAAACGAAAACAAGGTATGAAGGAATGAAGCTTATTTTCGCCCAAATAAAGACGATGCCCACAGGTCAGGAAGGAAGTATCAGGTCGAACAAGAATAAAAAGAGCAAACTCTGGGAAATAGGTTTGTAACCACAATTGGACAAACCAGAAAGGACCACCAATACTCCAATGAATCTTTTTGCCTACCATAATAGACATCGCTTTATACAAACAATCCAACAACAAAGGTGCGAGCTCATATTCCCTACTGTGAGCTAAGCTAATAGCCAAATTCATATATTCCTTGGTTAAAGAAAGGCTCGATACACAAAAAACATGTCGAGATAACCACATCCAAAGAAAAATAGCTAGATCTTTCAAATTCAGGTGAACTATTAGCGTGTTTGGAATGCGATTTGAGAAAATATCTCTCGAAAGTTTTAGTGTACTTTGAGGAAGAGAGATCAAGAGATAAACCAGTAGGGTTATGGTAGGTCAAAACATTGGCATGATTACCAGCCACAAGAAGGCCCGTTAGGGCACATACATAAAAAATGGTAGGGGTCATCATCTTAGTCCTCAACATAAAGGCATTGGTAGTAATCGACCATAAACAAAAAGAGGAAGATAAAAGCCATTGATCTACCTTAGGAGGATCTTTAGACATACGGATTAGTTCATAGATACATTGCTGCCTCCATTGATCCGCAAAATAATTTGACAAACGGTCAACCCATGAAGCCCAGTCAGCATGAATAAGGGTTGACCAAGATCTAATTGGCAAGTCAGATTCGTGCCAGCCTTTCCAATTCAAAAAGGGCGAACTGAGTAACAACTTCTCTGAATCATCAATTAGATATCCTTTTAAAGGTTGAAGCCTAAACCCTAAAAGAAGGACCCAAAATATGGGGGCTGATAGGTTTAGGGCGCTTCTTGTATAGAATCAGAACACGAGCATCGATGGGATCTACATGGGCCATAAGGGCACCAACGCCCCGTCGAAGGTTAGGAGGACAATCAACCTCATCGCCTTTGTTTCCTCATGGAATAACTCTTTTTTTCACCATGATTCTTGAAGCGTATAAGGAAGAAGTGAGCAGAGAGTCTAGGGTTTGCTGCGATCAGGGAATTATAGGGATATGCTGATAAAACGGCCTAGAAAGGAGCAAACAGAGTTTGATTTAAACTAAACCTCATCGAAACGGTTAAAAGAACGTTAGAAGTTTATCCAAGAAAGTAAATAACTCATACGATTGTGCACATCATACGAGTTAAGGGGGCAATGTTGGCGGCACAAATATTTTTCATAGCAGTTAATGCATAAACACGTGGAATGACAAGAACCGTAAAATATGCCTTGATGTGGGAAGTGGAAAGAGGCACGACTGTTACAGTTGGTAATGAGATTACAGTTACTGAATGTAAAATAAAAGATAAGTGAATGAAAAAGAATAAGTGGGAAGCAAAAGTTCGAATGAGTCGTACAAGGAGAAAAAACCGCTAGCTAACAGGTACAACAAAATCGATTGTAATTGGCAACGTGAAAAGATGGCAAGAAGATTGGAAGCTACGGTTGATAGATGGTGACATGAATAGACAGTTGTCAGCACTACTGAAGAGACTTCGGACGAAAACGACCAATCGTGGAGCCTAAGAAGTTATTCTCAATAAGATAAGGATGAATAGTTACGGAAGAGAGACAATTATGAACGATACAAGTATAAAAGAAGGGCAGAACAACGAGGAAAAGGGTGGTCGAATCCACAAACAAAACTAGACTTAAGAAAGATAGTCTGTAGAGTTCTAGTCAATTTCTTTTAGCCAGTTTCTTAGATGATCTGTCTTGTATCGATTGGAAGTAGTGTACGTTGCCGTAATTGTGTTCATTGTATTGTAAAGATTGTCTTCGTCATTTCAGTGGGCGCATCAGTCGTAGATCTGTTCAGTATTCTGTCTTTAGTTAGTTTTCATTTTTAGTGAAGTCCTCAAGCCCGAAAGGCAAAAAGATCTCACACTGTTCATCGGTTGAGTCGCAGGCGCACGATCGATAGTGAGTTTGCCCAGCTGCGCAAACAAAAGGTATTATCTTTGCTTAGTTCTAATCCTGGCGAAAGAACCAGGATCTGCATTAACAAACAAAAGAATAAATTTGCACTAGCAAACATGCATTTTGACACTTGAATTGGGTAACTCATGTTTGACCAGAAGTATGAGAACTGTCCATACGGATATATAATTCTTGTAAAATAGTTAATGTGGTCTTAAGATTCTAGAATCATTCTACTATGGGGTAATACTGGCTTTTGTTTTCTCCGCGGACTACAAAACAAGATCTGAAGCATTCTGAGTATTAGAACGTACCAACTAGATTCTATTAATGTTCATAGTGCTACAGTATGAGTGGAAAATGATCTTCGCCAATTGTTATATGATATATTTCCATATTCGAAAGTTATGGATGGTTAAACCTTAAATTTTGTTTAGCTTGTGTTTAAAAGCTTGACTTTTATGATAGTTAATGTATATCTAGTTTGTCTAGCCAGTGTTACATTATTACTGGTTTATAAAATCTAACAACGAAAATGGTTGTAAAGATTTCTTAGCAAAACATATATATCAAAGACTTTTTTTGGCAACTTTATTTTGCCCAAAATCTTCAATAACTAACAGCAAAATAGGTTATCGTCAGTAAATCTGAAGTTTTTGTGGCAACTTGACTATTACTGTGGCAAACTTAAGGCACCTTGTTGGCAAATAAAGTTGCTGCGAAATGCGTAAACCTTATAAAAATTGTTTTTGTGTTTTCATTACAAAAATGCTGCTTTAAGTGATGTTCGCCCGCATGCGAGCTCCCTAACTGAGGGGCTCTGTAGATACCCAATTTTTGTAGTATTCTATTTATGTATGTTGTTGAACTTTATTGACAATTAAGGTTTATTAGTTGATTATGGATGTAGGCCTAGTAACAAATCCTGAACTAAATTTATAAAGTTCAGTCCAGTTCAGTGTGAGTCCAATCCAGTTAAAAGATTGTGATTGGTTAGTGTAGACACCTTATTTTCTTAGTCATTTTAATTAAATAGTTGTCGATTTTATTAATTAGAGTTTATCATTAGGGGTTGAGCCTGATAATATAACTTGATTAATTTAATCTAGCCCATTAGTTAGTCCAGTTCAGTCCAGTCAATGATTGGGTCCAATCCAGTCCATTTAAGTGGGTCCAGTTCAAGAATGTGATTTATTTAGAAGATTTTAAAATTATTTGTGATTTATTCTTGATGCAAGTGATTAAATCATTGATTTGTGTGAAATATGAAGATTATTTCCGAATCTGGTACATCCCATCTAATAACCATCAGAGATAATTATCGAATTAGGGTCAGATAATATGTCGAAGTTTGGAAAAAATATTTTTAAATTATGGGATCAATCGATCGGTTTTCGACAAACTATCCGGTTAGTTGACTTTTCTCAGTCTGGGATTTTTATCAAATGTTCTATCTTATCATCTATATTATTTCTGACGCCTCAGACCTCTATAAATAGGCCATTGGCCTACATTTTCATGTATCAACTTTTTCTCCCTAGTGCCCTTATACCATTTTTTTTATAAGTGATATGTCATCTCTTAAGAGAAACGAGCAATTCATATCTCACTCATATTTTCGAGCCACTTGCATCGTGGATCCTTCACAAAGTGTTTTTGAATCTTCTAGGCAAGCAGGCCCATGAGGTATATTTTATCGCTTTCTAGGCTAGTCTAATATAAAAAGTCTAGAATAATTTCCCTTTCCTGTGATCACATTCCATTTCACAACCATAAAAGATAGTCTTTTTATTTCTTAGTTCGAGTCTAAGACCAAAGTGTAGGTCGCCTCTCAGTAGGATTAGAGTCGAACTAAGATTCTGGTTAGTCCTACTATATACGTAGGCCATTCGACCCCCGATGTCGAGTTCAAGCCAATCATATAGAAATAAACTCAGGGTTTGCTTTATTGCATATTTACATGTTTATGTGTTATAAAGGTAAAAAACCAATAAAAATGAAGTAAAGACCGAAAGGGTATGGTGGGTGCCTAACACCTTCCTAAAGTATAACTTAGTCTTCGAACCCATTTCTTTGTTTAATAGATTGGTAGTATTTTGGCATTTTTTTAGAGTCATTTTCAGATTTTTCTTATTTTTCTAATTTTGATTAAATAGGATGGTGACTCCGAAAATTTTTAGACCCATTTTCCAAGGTCCCAGGGATTTTTCTAAGGCGGTTCACTACAGTGGCGAATTTATTGGGGGCTAAAAATTACGAGGACTAGACTTGAAAATTTTTATATTGCTTTTTGGCCTTTTTTTTGGTGGTATTTAACATGCACAATGTGCTATAATTGTGGTAATTATGCTCTTATTTTGCTGCCTCACACACGTGCATGTTTGTCCCTAACCCACTCACTCGGGGGTAGCGATTGAACCCTTGTATTTCCTAGCTGCAAGGTGAATTCGACTATATTGTCTGCTCCAAGGGCTCGTACTAAAGGTACCTCTTGGTTTCTTAGTGTATTAAACGACTTGTACACGTACTGGTGATCACCAACTATTAACTACCTAAGTTATGGGTGTGAGGTATATGGTACAATTCGAGCTGAAGGAATGACATTACGCTGACGTTGAGAGAGAAACAATACACCCAGACCATTTCAGCGGTCTACCTTTTTTTGGAGAAGGCATATTCTCGCCTATGGCATATTGGCAGGGAAACCAGCCAATATTCTGTAAGCCAGTTGGTAATCTTGAAAAAAAGGAAGACTCTAACTAGCCAGCCTATCTTCCGCTCTCCCAACTAGATGCTTAGTCAGTAATATCTGTGCAGATTCGAATTGGCAAGCTCATATGCTAAACCCTACACCCACTGACCAACCTACCAGATTACCGGACGGTTAGTCAGGAATCTAACCTTCCAAAAAAATTTCCAGTCCGAAACCCTAAACCTACTGACCAACTGGCCGGTTAACCCACCAAGTTACCGAACGATTCGTCAGAAATTTTAACTGTCCAGAATTGCCCAGCTGTCAAAATATGAAAGCCTCTGATCAACCAGCCGATTATCCTACTGGGTAACCGCACGGTTAGTTAGCATAATTACCCTCCATAGTTTTTTGAAGACCCAAAAATCCACTGACCAATTGGCTGATTAGTCAGATACTCTCTAACTAGTAATATCCCCTATCCCATGGGGTATAAACCCGCTAGTTCATCTGTGTGATTAAATTTTCAAAATTCTATATACTGTTAGGGCTAAATGAGGTTGGTATAGAGTCTTTCGGAACCTTACTCAAACCCCAATTGCTAAAGAATATGCACAGTTGTAGATTTTACCCCCATTGCCAAAGAATTACAAAAGGATTTTTAGGCCGGTTTTGCAGCCCTGGCAGATCAATAGACAAGGACATCCAGGGAGATGGAGAACCTTAAGAAAAGGGGTAAGAAGGAACATGAAGATGAATCTATGCTTGAGAAGAAGGATGACAAACAGAAGGCCGACTTCGAACGACAGTATGAGTCTAAGGATGAGGAAAAGAAACCGGTCGCCCCGGAATGGAATGACAAACTAGCCGCGCTCGAGTCTCAGATTGCCCGAATGAGAAGGACATATGACTCTTTAGATCTCAGTGCACTCAACCTGAATCCAGAGGACAATTGTCACCTATGTTGAAGATGCCTGATATGAACAATTTTGATGGAACTATGGACCCCAGAATCCAATGTACATGCGTGCGCTGGCCCCCTATAGAATCAACCAGAATCAGTTGATCCAGATTTTCCACCGTACCTTGAGTGGAGTGTCTCTCAATAGTCCTTACCCTAGAAGAAACCTGAGTCCAAACGTGGAAGGATATATAACAAGGGATTTTGTGAATCAATACTAATACATTGCTGATTTGGACATCACTCATAGAAATTTTGAGACCACCAAGCAAGAGTCAAGGGAGTCAGTATCCACTTATATCATGAGATAGAGAAACAAAGCTGCTCAGATGGTGAATTGCTCTAAGAAGGAAGAACAAGTGAACATAGTGAGGAATAATCTGCTACCAGTCTACCATGAATATATTTTTTGTCACTACTGTACATCTCGTTCAATTCTCTGATGGGAACCCTAGTATAGATCAAGGACACCATTAACAAGGGAACCATATCTCGTGAGATGAAGCCTGGAGTATATCTAGCTGGCCTAAAAAATTCAAATGCCTAAGCTAAGCCTGCCAGTGCGAGTAATATCAACAATCTCCTAGCATAATAAGTAATGTCCTCAAAAGCGAGTATTGAGCCTAAAACAAAGTTTACCTAGTTAAATGCCCCATTTTCCAATGTTGTTGAGCAGTTTATAAGCAGGGGCATGATATCCAAGTTGCTTTCTACCCCCACACCAACAGTGGTAACTAAAGGATACAATGTTTAAGCTTTCTATGCATAATACAAGGGGAAGATACACTCTATAGAGATATGTAACACCCTTCGATATGCCATTCAAGATCTTATTGACAAATGGGAAGTTTCTCCTCCCACCAGACCAGACCCAACATAAAAAATGAACCCTTACTGGCTCACAGGGTTAATGCTATCGATGATGTTCTCCGAGTTATAGATCATTCTATGCTCATTACTCTAGCCAGCCAATGTGTTCAGTCTGTTTCTATTTTTTATGCCTTACCAGAGTATGGCGATGTTATTTCATAAGGAGAGTTGATGAAAGGCGAGGCCTTTACTATGGAAGAAGATATACAATGAAGATACGTTGCATTTAGGCCCAATACTGATGTGTTGCATTTGACAAAATCTAGTTGAGTCTACCAAACTGTTCCCCAACTAGCCAAGTAAGACCCACTGTTCTCCCAAAAGCCTCTAGATGATGATGTATTGAGAATAATGAGAAAGACCCAAGCTAACTTCTCTATTTTGGATTTTTATCCACTTCTTACTCACACAGACATGACTTAATTGAGTTGTTTAGCAAAGCACATGTACCCGTATAGACACACCCTGAAGAGGTAACCGCGGTACTTGGGTTTATTCATTGCGAAAGTGTTCTTACATTCTCTGAATATGATTTTCCTAAATCAGGACCAATCCACAAACAACCCGCTCTACATCACCATGTTGGCTCTTGATAAGAGGGTTCCACTAATCCTCATAGATAATGGTTCTGCCCTTAATGTCTGTCCCCTACGTTATGTTCAAGCCCTTGGTATTGATCCATAAGAATTTACCCTTTAATACCCAGTTGTCCGAGCCTATGATAACACTAAGAGAAAAATTATTGGTACAGTCAAACTCCCTATGACTATCGAAACTGCCAGTTTTGAGGTGTGGAGTCTCAAGTGTTAGACATACCCACTGTATTCAATCTTCTGTTGGGGAGAACATGGATACATTCAGTCAGAGCAATCCTTTTTACACTGCACCAGGGGGTCAAGTTCATACTGGACATCGCCATTTTCACGATTATGGGAGACTCGCAGATACCCTAGATTAGACAGGTGGAGAATGACAAGGACGACGATGTGATTCCATATGACTTACTAGACCTGCTTCTTAGCGGGTTCAACATTGACAGCCCAATTTAGTGTTTGGAGTTCGAGGGAGTTTGTCTGGGTGAAAGCTCTCACTTTTGCGCCCCATAATAACACTGCATTGCTTCCCATGATGAGAAGACTCTATTACCTCGCATGAAAAGGTTTAGGCCAAAACTGTCAGGGACTTCCATGCTACCCTATGCTAGAAAACAAGAAAGACCAGTTTCGGTTAGGATACAAGCCCACAAGAAAGAGAAGAAATCAGTTCTCAAAAGGATGGCTTACGCCCAAAAAGCACATGAGGAAGGAGGGCTCATAGACTCTCATGCTATGTCTAAGGTCCCTATAATGTATGTATATTTCGTTAAAGAGGAAGTAAAAAGACCTTACTATGGATTTCCAGAGCCAGTCTATAACACAGAGATATAGAAGCTGATGAATGGATGTGAGATCCTTTACGACTGTGAATGGGTGGAGGATGAAGAACTTGGCCTGACTAAGTCGAGTAAGGAGAAAACCTCTGGTTGGATGGACTTTATGGAGCCGGAGGAAATGACGACTTGTTTCAATAATATGCACATCCTTATGCTTAGTTTTGACACGGATGACCAGACTGCTGACCCGATAAGCCTGATCACTTCAGCATAGGGTGGCATACAGAATTGGAGAATCGAGCAGGAATCGCTAGCTGTGTGGTAGATGACCAAGGATCATTACGATGCTAAGACTATTCCTGCACTGAAGGACCTAGATGCTTATGTTTCTGTAGACAATCTGAACTTGCTTACCTACTATGTTTTTTTTGCTTTTCAATTGATAATATGATGGTCGATTTTGAATACCCCTTGCTTTTTTATTTAAGTTATGATGAAGTAATCCACACAGTAAATGACAAATCAAAACTAATGGATGAAAAATAAAATATTTGAGAGAAATGATGAAAGAAATAGAAACCCGAGAGTCTAGTCGAGTCAAGCCAATGGTAGAAGAAACACTCAAAGTCAACATAGGCATGCCTAAAAAAGTGAAAGCAACTAGAATAGGGGCAACCCTCTATGAGGGAGAGGGAGGGGGAGAGAGAGATAGAGAGAGTGAAATTTTTTCACCCCTCAAAAAATTTATAGACGTATTTGCTTGGTCATATAATGACATGCCCGGTATTGACCCGTCAATTGTTAAGCACCATCAACGTATTCTACCAGATGTTAAACCCGACAGAAGCTCCGTAAGTTGAGACCTGAGTGGTCTCTCAACGTCAAAGAGGAAGTTATGAAACTCCTCCACATAGGATTCATCAGAGTTATCGAATACCTACTTGATTGGCTAACATAGTGTTTGTCCCTAAACCGGTTGGCCAAGTTCAGATATGTGTTGACTATTGAGACCTTAACCGAGCTTCTCCTAAAGATGATTTTCCCCTTCGAATCATAAACATGATCATAGACAACATTGCAGAGCACGAGTTGGTTTCTTTTGTAGATTGCTTCGCGGGATACAATCAGATAAAATTGGCTCCTAAAGATCAGGAAAAAGCAGCCTTTACCACACCTGGGCCATATTCTGCTACACAGTGACGCCCGTTGGATTGAAAAATTCCGGGGCAACCTATAAAAGAGCCGATACTACCCTCTTCGATGGTATGATCTACAAAGAAGTAGAGGAATACGTAGATGATATGATCATTAAGTTTAAGAAACGAGAAGATCACAATACGGTTATGAGGAAGTACTTTGAGAGATTGAAACAGCACAATGTAAGGCTCAACCCACAAAAGTTTGTGTTTGGAGTTACAACGGGTAAACTACTACAATTTATGGTTAGCAAGCGGGGAATAGAGGTTGACCCAGCTAAAATCAATTCCATAGTGGAGATGCCTCCACCATGAAGTGAGAAAGAAATTCGAGGATTTTCAGGTAGGATCCAGTACACCAGCTGGTTTATATCCCAGTTAACAATTATTTGTAAACCCATATTTAAAATATTGAAGAAAGATTCACCCAGGGAGTGCAACCCAACTTCCAGGAAGCTTTTGATAAGATTAATCAATACTTGAGTGTCCGTCAGTCTTGAGCTCCCTAGTACCTGGTAGTCCTTCATTGCTATACCTAACCGTGACTGATATCACAGTCAAAGCACTGTTGGCTCAACATTTAGATAATTTATTAGTCGAGAGGGTCATCTACTATGTCATTAAGAAGTTGACCCAGTGGGAGATAAATTATTCGGGTTAGAGAAGACATGCGTATCATTGGTCTGGGTAACGCAGAGGTTACAACATTCTGTTTTGGCTTACCCCATCAGATTATTGACCAGGATGGATCTAATGAAATATTTTTTTGTGAAGCAGGTCTTATCCAACCGCACAACTAAATGGCTCCTACTAATTTTTTAGTTTTGCATCACCTATGTTACCCAGAAGTCCATAAAATGAAAGGTCATGGTAGATCTCCTAGCTGATTGTCCAACAAAAGAAACTAGTGGATGAGAGGCATAATTCCTAGATGAGTAAGTTTGTGTCATAGAATTTGAGACCAGATGGTAGTTATATTTTGATGGATCAACAAACAGTAAGGGATTCGGAGAGGGGATACTGCTAATCTCACCAGACGGGGCCCATATGCCCATAGCCACCAAGTTGACCTTCAATGGTACTAATAACACCACCAAAGACGATGTATGCCTCATTGGCTTGGGAATATCCCAAAGCCTAGGAGTTAGAGAAAAAATTACAGTATTCGGTGATTCAGCCCTGATTATACATCAAATACAGGGGATATGGATGATTATAGACAAAAATTCTACAAGCATACCATGCCCATTTGGGAAGGACTATGGACCAATTTGAAGATATGGAATTCCAGTATTTGCCTTGACTTAAGAATAACTCCGCCGATTCCTTAGTAACCCTCACATCGATGGTGGATATATTGGAAGAGTAGGAAGTAGAGCCGTTTGTAATACAGAAGAGGGATCGACCAGCTTATGGCTTCATGATCGCACCCTTAGAGGAAACTAAGATAGCCAAACCATGGTACACGGATATCCAAAACCTAATCCGAGATAATAAATATCTCGAAGGAGCTTCTGCGATAGATCGTGTATCTTTGAGGAAGTGGCTGGCATAGTTTATCATGTGCAACCAAAACCTATATAAGAGACATTATAATAGGAAGCAGTTGATGTGCATCATAGAGAGATAAGGTTATCGGATTATGGAACATATACACTCAGGCCAGTGTGAACCACACATAAAAGGTTGCATGTTAGCAAAGAAAGTTCTTCGACATGTCACCCAATGAGTGGAGGCCACTTCATACACTATTTTTAATGCCAAGAAGGTGGCTCAGTTCATTCGAACTAACATCATTTGCTAGTAAGGCATTCTCAAGAGCTGATTTCTGACAACGATTTGCATTTCGAAGGAGAAGTCACAAATTTGAATGAAGAGTTTGGTATAGTCCTATATTGCTCTTCACTTTACCGTAAACGAACCAATGGGGCCGTAGAGGTCTCGAATAAGAATATCTTGAGTAAGATGATAGAGTCCTGTCGGAGTTGGCCAGATAAGCTTCACTATGTTCATTGGGGCTATAGAACACCAATGAGAACATCTATTGAGACTACTCTGTAGTCATTAGTTTATGGTATAGAATCAGTCCTCCCAATAGAATTAAGGGTAGCCTATCTCAGAGTACTGTTAGAGAATCAGATAGCCAAAGAAGACTGGGCATGATACCGCATAAAAGAGTTAGCCTTGACAAACGAGAAGAGATTAAAGCCCTTCATCACATTCATTTTTCAGAAGCAAATTGCCCCGAGCATTCAATAAACGGGTAAAAATATGTGGTTTAAAGAAACTAGATTTAGTATTAAAAGAGAATGTCAGACAAATTTGGAAGCCACGAGAAAACTTGAACCTAACTGGTCGGGTTCCTATATGATCAAACAAATCATGATAGTAGGTGTGGCATTGTTGTCAATTTAGATGGAATCGAATTGTCACAGTTAGTCAACCTAGACCAACAAAAGGAGTACTATGCATGAATGAGAATTGTAAACGAACTATGAATGTCCCGATCCTCCTTAAAAAATAGTATTCAACACATACATTTCAATGTAACACGATAGAGGTACGTAGGTAGCCTGTAAAGATGCCTCGGGTACGGTTAAATTTTGATAATAATAAAAAAAGTCTTTATTACACTGCTTTGAATTCGACTACATCCTAAAAAAAAAGAAAAAAGAAGGGGCCTGCTAGGTCCAAAACCGTACAAAGGGTGGCCTAGGCACAAGTCAGGGCAAAAAAAATAAAAATAAAAACACATACTAGAAAAATAAAAAAGTCTGCTAGGTCGCAAACCCTACAAAAGGTGGCTTAGGTAAAAGTTAGGGCAAAAGAAAAAACTTTTAAGCCCGATCAATAACCTAAGAGTAAACTATTGTCATCATGTCCCTTTTTCTCTCTCGAGAAAGAATGATCGATCTATAACCGAGCCAAACTATCGCTTATACTTCCTCTAGGTAAGCCTCTCTATTACCGGAATCCTTTATTCTGGAATTTCTCTAGAGTAGGTCCATGAGGCCTCCACCAATTACAATACCAGAGTATGTCCTTGGATTCTTAGACACAAAAAAATTGGGTCCAATCATCTATACTGGAATGACCCTCAAAGAGTAAATGCCTAGAGTGGAAAGAGCAAGGGTAATATCTCACCTCACCTCACCTCAGTTGGTGCAGCTATCAGTCGCATGTGATCCAATAGCCACATGTAAAGAAGTAATGGGCTACGCCCAAACGCAGCACTAGGATCCCTATGGACCTCAATAATGACATTAATGGTCTCAACTACCATAACCGGGATAGGGTTCTCCCTTGCAAAGACACATGAGGTATCAGCTCAATTAACCCACATCGGCGACACCTAGGCCCACAACAGTAAGGTACTTGAAAACCAGACACAGTCCTAGAACAACTACTGGACCACTCTCATATTGCATATCACGATTGTCTAGTTTGGGAAAAAAACCTTTAATTATCAAAGAAAGCAGAGTGTGCTTACCCTCAAATGAATGACCTAGCCCACTCCGCACTAACTTCCAAAAAAGCTCATAAGGGATAGAAAAATATTCATCTTGAATGACCGGAACAACAATAGGTAAATTGGAGGGGACATCCACCAAAGCCGAGGATTCCTTATAGTGTAGGATAAAGCTAGTGCAAGCTGAATCGGATTCCAAAATTTGCAAGCAGCCCAAAGAATATCTTCATGGACCACAACCATACGTAAACTCATGATTCCTTCAGCGAATAGTGCCCATCCAAGTGAATTAGTTCTACCTTATTGAAAGAGTCGGCGAATGATCGGAATTGAATCTTGAAGATTGTTAGATTGTCTTCAGAGGCTATTGGAATTTGTCTGAGAGAATAAATTTTTTTGCCTCTGTTGAAGGATGAATCTCGAATACTTAAGGGATGAAGCTCTTAGTTTTATAAAGATAGAACTGAAAATTTTAAAATCTCGAAAAAACTTATCAAACAAATCAGACGGTTTTCAATAAAACCGGTTGGGTTTTCCCTCTGTTATTGATGTCTACAAAAAAACAATCTCTCTGACCAACCGTCTGATTTTACCAAATTTATAAGAATTTCTTCTAACTAACCGGTTAGATTTAGGTCCGAAATCTAGAAAATTTCATTATTTTCACTGACCGACCGGTTAGTGAGCTTCGATGAAATATTGTAGAGTTTGCCTATCCGTAGGCCAAACCCTGTACATGTTCTTAATCCAATCACAAATCAATTTCAATTCATTTTTCTTCCCATTCCCCTTTGTTTTCGTGCAAGTGTGTGTGTATATACATTAAGATAGGACACTTACATAGAAACTTGTACCGAAGAACATACGAATACTTACTAGAAAAGAAAGATCTTCATTACATAAAAAATAGAGTTTGATCAGTGAGTTCCCAATGAACTCTGCTTACAGGTTTCCTATTCAGTCCTTCCAAGGCTTCTTAGGGCTGGGCTCCTCCTCGTCATTGGATCTTAAGGGTTCCTCGTCCTGTTCGACCTCATAATCCTTGTCCTTAGGATCAGGGGATGACTCCAACATCAGGGGCTTGGTCGATCCACTGAGCTTTCCATATGTCTTGTATAGCATGATCCGAACCCCAGTCAATCGACGGACAGAAAGCTTTTTCGACTGTGTAGGGGCTTTCTCCTTGCTTGCACTAGTGGCCTCCTTCTCTCTGGGCAGCACAAACTCCAATTTGTAAATGGGCGTGAGGGAGACTCGACTCGTCATTGTAGTCTTCTTCCAGCCTACCATCCTCGGTATCGGAGCTCGCGCTGTAGGATCTGAACGACACTCGACCCACCTTCCGATGGTGGCATCAAGGGGGGGTGTAGGTACTCTCATCATCTGTGTTAATGGCCCGTACACCTCTACCAAGTCTTGCAGAATGGATACCATGTCCTCCAAACTATGAATCATCTAATAGGCATCCATCAATAGCTCACTCATAATCTACTTTTGAAAATCAATATAGTTAGAGTCAAACAGTAATGATTAAAATGCATGTGATGAAAATCAAGAAGCATGTTTACCGTCTTAACAAGCGCTAGCTCCTTGAGCCCTAGCATATCCTCGTCCCTCTTCGGCTGAGGGATCGACTCTGTTTTGTGGCCCTTACCCCTCATACAAGGGCACCAATTAAGAAGGAAAGTACATCCCCTCCGCAGGCTTTTCATCCTTCTTGACCTTTCCCTTCCTGTCCTGAACTTCCCTAGCCCGTTAGATCCTCTTCGCTCACTCTGCAGTTAGATGAGGGGCTAAGTCCTCTCGAACAAATGCCTCGTAGGTACGAAGGTCACTTGGCCACCATAGGGAGGACACGACAATCCCCCGAGTCAAACTCTATCTCAACCCCCTGTCCAAAGATTCTGCCTGATACATCTCCACGGGAGGAGAAGTAAAGATTCAGAGCTCAAAATCAGAGTGATATTGAAAGAGCACCGTCTCCCCTGGTAAAACTCCTCCTGGGAATGGCCTACTAGTAGAATCTAAAACCGGGTGAGCTCCAGCTCCTCCAGGTAAAATACCTCTCCCTACAACATGGACAAAGACTCCTGAAAAGAAAAACAAGTGTGAGTATCCGTAAAATAAGCATCAAAGGAAATTTTCAAATGCCAAAGCCTAAATGAGAAAAAACTCACTGGGAGTTGAGCCAAGCCGTTGAAGCTATCCAGGTAGACCCCCAATGTGGCTCCAACTCGCTCGTCACAGATTCATCATCGGCCGAGTCTCATCCGTGTCCCCCTACCCAGTCACGGACCCCAAGAATTCAAAAGCCCAAATATGTGAGGAAAATAAACAATGAGCTATGTATATATGAAATGCCTAGGGATAATCGAAGAAAGCTTAAGAGCGAAGCCGTAGTTCCAAGACGTCACAGTATCCAATGAAGCTCAAGGACTACCTCTGGGATACCAAGCCCATCGAGTGGTATGGATGAGTCATGATCGGAATACCCTAGTTGTACTCCTTAATCTCTTCCATCTCCTCCAAATCTCTTAAGCACCAAAGTTGCACTGAATCATCCCCGTTGCTGAACAATGTCTCCCCCAAGATGTACAATAAGAATATGCAGACATACTGATCAATGGACACCTCATTGGCGTCCTCCAAATTTATACCCTCGTAGTAGGAATGATGGGTACCAAGCAAAATGGAACCGCCCTTTTTTGTAGGAAGGCTCGAACCCAAGCAACTGGACCACGAGGTCATGGTCCTTGTCGTGATCATAGGCTCATGGGATAGGCATCCCTTGAACGTGAATACTCATAATATTTGCGAAGTTGTACGGGATAAGCATAACCTCCCCTAATGGTAGAGGAAAGTGTTGGTGGAATCCCACTAACGCTTAATAAAATTTTTTTGTTCTAGGTAAAAGCATGTAACCCATTCAAGAATAGGTCGAAGCCGGTCTCGCTATCATATTCTCTACCGAATTAGGTACATTTCCTAACCATTGCCGCACCAGATTCGGGGAGGCCCTACGATGGATATTCAAGGGGAGGGGCTACACAAAATAAAAAAAAGGGAAAAATTTTGAAGGACCGTCCGATTTATGCATGGGGTGCATGTAAAAAAAAGAGACAAAATCATTATGGGCCCTAGTTTGCATGTGAAAGTTGAGTGAGCGAAAATGTGTGAAATAGTGTGTCACTTGAAGACAATTAATGGAAAACATACATCATCTATGAAAAAGTGGTGCCTTAGATGTGTATCTCGATCCAATGTGAGGATTGAGTGGTCATCCATCCGAATCGTCAGTTGGAAGCGTGAAACTCACCCAATTTCGGGCCCACCTTCGTGTCGCCTTCATGTATGTTGAAATTCCATCTTTCTGATTGAAATTGATGAAGGAGAAGGGGGGATTTCTAAAATTTTATAAAGGGGAAGTATAGTTGGAGAGGGATTCAAAAGGAAGAACTCCCTCTTATGGTCGAACTTGAGATCGAGTGTGAGTAGATTGGGATTGAAAGTCTGTGAAAAAATCCTAAAATCATACCTAAATCTGAATGGATAAACCGGCCGATTTTCTCGCTTAGATCTGTCAAATTCATTGACTAACTGGCCAAATTTTGACATGTTATTTTTTGAACTCCAAACTCACTGACTAACCAGATTGTTTTCGACATGCTATTTTGGCCCTTCTAGATTTCTGATCAACCAGCCGGTTTTAGGTCCTATAATGTTTTTGGTATTTTGTGCTTGTTTGAAATTCACTTCCATGTTCTGATGCCCTCAATTAAAGTTTAAAGTTGTTCCTTAATTTATGTAAATATTGTGTGCTTGTGTACTTGCATGCTTGTACTCACAAATCAGTGAAAGTTTAAGATTCTTCGAATCTGTTGCCCAATTCCGTGACATGATACAGTGTAAGGCTAGTATCATTTTCTACCATTTGTTGCAAGAAGCGATATTTTCTCTAAACCAAGTAGGGAATAGGTTGATATGGTTCCACACTCAGTGACCAACTGTCCTCTGACATCATTGGCACCTGCTTTGAGTGGTCTTACTACAGCTTATCCTTTCATGTCTCCAAGCCAGCAACCGCTTCCACGTATTTTTGGCTCCGGCTCTTAGGTTCACCGTTCATGTGTCCAAGCTACCAAATGCTTCCACGCTTTGTTGGCTCCGTCTCTTAAGCTCATCTTTTATGCGTCCAAGCAACCAACCGCTTCCATGCGTTGTCGGTTATGACTCTTAGGTTCACCTTTCATGTATCCAAGCGACCAATAGCTTCCATGCATTGTTGGTTTTGGCTCTTGGATATATTCTCGTATTCCTAAGCGACCAACCGCTACCACTCGTTGTTGGCTCTGACTCTTAGACATGACCTTTTTCAGTATTCTTAGATGAAAAATTGTTGTTATCGTTGGCTCTGGCTTCTAAGGATGGCCCCCTTCTCTGGCGACCAATCGTTGTTACTGTTGGCTCCGACTTTTGAACAATACCATAACTCTATCTGAGCTATGTTGATCTGATTCCTCCTCAGGGATACGTAAGAAGTCTTATAAAGGTTCGACCTCATATTTGTGTAAGCGTCCACGAGTCTGTTTAGGATCTTGTGGTCTGTTCTTTATTTCACTACAAAAATGTGTTATTTTTCTGTGATGTTCGCCCGCGCGAGCTCCCTTACAGAGGAGCTCTATATACATCTCGCTTTTGTGGTCATTTTTAATTAAATAATTATTTGGCCTTATTATTAATTAGAATTTATCATTAGGGTTAGACATGATAATATAACTTGAGTAATTTAATTGGTCCGTTGATTAGTCTAGTCCAGTCCAGCCCAGTTGTCTAGTTGAGTCCGTGATTGAGTCCAGTCATGTCTATTTAGGTGGGCTCAGTCCATATGTCAAGGGTGTGATTTACTAAGAATATTTCAGAATTATTTATAATTTATCCTTGATTTAAGTGATTAAATCATTCATTTACATGAAATATGAAAATAATTTCTGAATCTGGTATATCACATATAATAAAATTAGAGATAATTACAATCAGAGTCAGATAATGTCTCAGTGTTCGGAAAAAAATATTTCTGAATTATGGGATGAACTGGCTGGTATGACTTTTCTCAGTCTGGGATTTCTATCAAATATTCTTTCTTGTCATCAAATCAAATATTGATATGGTCATTTTCATCATTTTTGGCACCTCAGACCTTTATAAATAGAACCCTTGGCCTACATTTTCAAGGATTAGCTTTTTCTCCCCAGAGATTTTATACTATTTCTTTTAAAAGTGATATATCAACTCTTAAGAGAAACTAGCAATTCATATCTCACTCATATTTTTGAGCCACATGCATCATGGATCCTTCACAAAGTATTCATGAGTCTTCTAGGCAAGCAAGCTTGTGAGGTACATTTTATCGCTTTCTAGGCTAGCTTTGTATAAAGTCTAGAATAACTTCCATTTTCCGTGATCACATTTCATTTTCAATACAACAATCATAAATGATAGTCTTTTCATCTCTTAGTTTGAGTCTAAGACCGAAGTGTTGGTCGCCTCATGTAGGATCAGAGTCGAACTATGATGGTTTTCATTCTGGTTAGTCCGACCAGATACGTAAGCCATTCAACCCTTGATGTCGAGTTCAAGCTAATAAAATAGAAATAACCTTAAGGTTTACTTTATTTCACATTTACATGTTTATGTGTTGTAAAGGCCAAAACCAATAGAAATGAAGTAGAAACCGAAACGGTATGGTGGGTGCATAACCTTCCCGCCGTATAACTTATTCCGCAAGCCCATTTATTTATTTTCATTAGATTGATAGTCTTTTGGACATCTTTTTAGAGCCCTGTTTAGGTTTTCCTAAATTTCATATATTTAATTAAATAAGGTAGGGACTCTTAAAATCTTTAGACCTATTTTCAAGGGTCTCATGGATTTTTCGAGGCGATTCGCGACAGTCAGATAATTCAAAAATATCTTGTGAGTAATCCATGATGCATGCAAATCTTTTTGATTTAGATGAAAATTGGAGATGATTTCTGAAATCTGGTACATCACCATATGTTTTATCAGAGATAATACCGAAATTAAGGTCAGATAATGTCCTGAAATTCAGAAAAGACTATGAAAATATCAAGGGATGAACCGGCCAGTTCTCGATAAATCGTCTTGTTAGCTAACTTATTTCTTAATCTGCGATTTTGATCAAATATTTGACTCTATCAAATATCTTAGACTCAAAAGTCATCCGTATCATTTCGGTCAGCCCTAGACCACTCTAAAAAGAACTTTCTTCCTTATCATTTCGGTCAGCCCCAAACCACTATAAAAAGAATCTTTCTTATAGTTTAGAGGTCTTCCTCACGAGAAGTTTATGACCTTTATTGAAGAGAAAATTTCACCAAAAGACCTAAAGAGAGAGAACAAAACCTAGAAATCCCAATTTTATGTATCTAGCACACACCCAAAATTTGATTGGCCATAACTTACTTATATGATACTTGATTTAGGTGATTCAAAACCTTAAATCATGTATCTTTTCAAGAGCTACAATTTTGTAGAAAAAGTCCAATTCATTTAGGGTCGTTTTCAGTTCCAAAATAATGTTTTCCACAAATCATATGGATTCCCTTTATTAGTTTTCAACAAGCCCTAACTTGCTCCTACCATACCCGATTTAGGCAATCCTAAAGCCTAAATCGTGCATCTTTTCAAGAGGTACCACTTTGTAGGAGGTGTCAAATTTGTTGGCAGTCGTCTTCAGGTTTTAAAATAGAAATTTTCTAATTCTGCAGATTGTTGTCCTTGGTTTTCAACGTCACATCAGTTCTTGGATCAAACAATTGGACAATATGGTCAAAGGTATGATTCTCTATATTTCTTTTGAGTATTCCTATAGCTGGATTAAAAGAGTCTACATTATTTCCCTCTCACTGTGACCAGATCTTGGTTGAATAAATGAATATTAAAATCAAAGTCTTCTATCTCATTTAGTTTAGAATTCTAGACAACTAGAAGAGTAGTCATCGTAAGGTCCAGTCGAATTTATGTTGGTTTTGATTTTGATTTGTTTGACCGGGTATGTAGGTTGTTTGATACCGGTTGTCGAATTTAAATCAAAGCCATAGAATTATGTTAGGGTGAATTTATATATTTATGTGCATATTTATGTGTCATGTGTTAAAAGGCCAAAAATCATAAAAATAAAGTAAAGGTTGTTAGGATATAGCGGATGCTTAACACCTTCCTGCTGTATAACTTAGTCCCCGAACTTATCATCTCTGATTCCGGTAGATTAGGAGTCTAGTTGCATTTTAGAGTCTTCTAGGGTTTTTCTTATTTTTCTTTTGGGTTAATGACAAAATTGTCCCCTGAGCTTTACACGTATTTGCACTTCGCTCCCCGTGTTTACAACTTTGGCAATTGTGTTCCCTGAGGTTGACAAAACCATTGCAAACGACTCCAAAATTTAATGGCCGTTCAATTTTTGACGTTAGGTCCGCATGTGTGGTGCACATGCCATTTTGGCATGGGCAAATATGTCATTTCCCCTACACCCATCTTCCCTTTCTTACTCTGGTCCTCTGCTTCTTCTTCTCTCTTCTCTCTGTCTCTTTTCCTCTCCCTCTCCTAATCTCAATATGCACAAGAATGGAACTAGAATTAATCTCAACTGTTCCATTAATTCAAAATTGCTCCCAAGATTTCGTAAAATACCAACATATCTAAATCATAGAATGTAGCTGGAATTAATTAGAGTGACATGATAAAGTAAAATAATAACACTGAATGAAGTTATCGAACTCGAAGGGTTATCAGCCAGGCAGAATAATGCTTTTCACTAAGAAATTCAAATCAATTTGTGGGAAAAGGGAATAGATTGGTTAGATGTCATAGCTTATTAAAAAAAAATCAAAGCAAAGTAAGAGATGAGTTGACATCTTAATTACCTCAGCAAACGGGCAATGCTTGAGATATGCCCGTCAATAGAAGTATTGTTAGATAGAGTTTGTGCAGATTGAGATTCAGAGAGAGAGAGAGAGAGAGAGAGAGAGAGAGAGAGAGAGAGAGAGAGAGAGAGAGAGAGAGAGAGAGAGAGAGAGAGAGAGACATAGTCAGAAATGGAAGATGGGGCAGGGGAAATCACAGATTTGTCCATGCTATAATGGCATGTGCACGGCACATGCAGACAACACCCAAAATTGAACGGTCATCCAATTTTGGAGCCGTTTGTAATGGTTTTGTCAACCTCAGAGAACACTATTGCCAAAGTTGAAAACACGGGGAGCGAAGTGCAAATACGTGTAAACCTTAGGCGATAGTTTTGTCATTAACCCTTTTCTTTTATTTCATAAAATAAGATGGCGACTCCGAATTAAACCATCCCGAGTCTAAGGGTGTGTTTGATAACGCAATTAAGCACTTAAAACTTAAAGTTTTCAATGATTTTTAATTAAGTGCGTTTGATAAAGATAAACCTTGTATCACTTAAAAATTTAATTCCTACCAAAATTAGACTAAAATTTTAAGTCAGGGTGGACTTAAGGGGCTGTTTGATAAAACTGAAATTTAAGTGCTGAAAAAGTTAAGCACTGAATTCGTAAAACTGAAAAATTTCTTTAAGCGACTGAATTTTTACTGAAAAATAAGTTAACATGTTTGGTAAAGCAAAAGCACATGTTTGAAAATTTTTTATTTACAAATTTATCCATTTTACCAAAATTATGCATTTGTTTATGTAATTTATAACTTTTTTGGGGGGAGAGCTAAAATTGTGTTCGTGGCAGTGACGATGGAGTAGTGATGGTGGTGGCGGTGGCAAAAGCTATCAATGGTGGCGGTAATTGTGATGATAGCAATAGGTGGCGACATGATGGTCATGATAGTGGTTGTAGTGTGGTGGATCTTTAGATGATTTTGACAGAAATTGACGTGGTGACAACAGCGACCATATGGTGGAGGTGGCGGTTTCCTTGTGGTGGTGTCGGTGGTGGTGGTGATAGTGGCTAGATCGTTGTAATTGTGGTGGTGGTAGCAAAATGAAATAATAAAAATGTGGTGGTGGTTGTATTGTGGTGGAGGCGATATTGTTAGCAAATTAATTAAGGCGGCATAGTGGTGGTAATTAATTTTTTATGTAAAAATATGTTAAATAACTTTTAACTATCTCACTTAGAATTAAGTGATCAGCATTAAGTAAATCCACCCTGACTTAAAATTTTAGTCTATTTATTGTAGGAATTAATTTATTAAGTGATATAAGATTTAGCGTTATCAAACGCACTTAATTGAAAATCATTGAAAATTTTAAGTTTTAAGTGTTTAATTGTGTTATCAAACACAACTTAATGCTGATCACTTAATTTTAAGTGAGATGGTTATAAGTTATTTAACATATTTTTACATAAAAAAAATAATTACCACCACGATGCCGCCTCAATTAATTTGCTGGCAACACTGCCTCCATCACAATACAACCACCACCACAACCATTATTTTCTTTTTCGATCACCACCACAATTACCATAACCCACTACCACCAACACCACCACAAGGACACTGCGACCTCCACCATACTGTCGCTATTGTCACCACGTCAATTTCTGTCAAAATTATCCAAAGATCCACTACATTATAACCACTTTCATGACTGCCATGTCGCTGCATATCGCTATTATCATAATTATCAACACCAAGTCTTCACGCACCATTACCGTCACCATTGACACATTTTTGCCACCGCCACCACCATCACTACTCCATCGTCACTGCCACCACCATCACCACCAACAAGATTTTAGCCCCCCCAAAAAAGTTATAAAGTATATAAACAAATGTATAATTTTGATAAAATGGACAAATTTGTAAATAAACAATTTTCAGACATCTGCTTTTTGTTTACCGAACATGTTAACTTATTTTTCAGTAAAAATTCAATCGCTTAAAGTTTTCAGTTTTACGAATTCAGCGCTTAACTTTTCAGTACTTAAATTTCAGTTTTCTGTTTTGTCAAACAGTCCCTTCAATTTCAGTTTTATCAAACAGTTACTTAAATTTCAGTTTTATCTAGGGACTGTTTGCTAGACAACCTAAAGGACCTTCATACTTCGCGCATATTAGCTTGTGCAATTCTATTTACAAAGTAATTACAAAAGTGATAGGGAACATACTGTATGCTAAGATCTGTTGTCTCATAGTTTCGAAATGCTTTTACCCCGCAAAGCCAATCATAGACAACATACTCATAGCCCAAGAACTGTATAACTTAGGACAACTAACAAAAGCGATCCTAAACTATAAGCTTTTTTCAGCATTGTCCACGATCTATCGTTTTAGCCAAATTCGTCCTTAAACTATCATAAGTGCATCCATCAAATCCCTCCATCAGCTAGAGTTAGAAATGCCCGTTAAGAGCCTCAGACTAAGGGACAAAATTGTCTGGAATGGCGGCGGTGATTGGCAGTAGCGGAAGGAGCTGTGACCCATGGCTGGGGAGGGGATGGAGGATAAGGAAAAGTTTAGGTTTGTGGAATTGAAATAAATACGACTTAGAACTTTTGGGCATTAAAAACAAAATTTGATGAATGGGGGTTTAATTGGCAATTTCATTTCTAATGAACCTTCCCCTTCATCCGTCTCTGCCACCCTTCGTGTAGAGGTGAAGGGTGGAAAGGATTGTTACTGAACTAAGTAAAGAGAGCCACTCAGATCAAATCGGTAATGAGGATATTGTTAATAAACCGCATGCAGAGCATCGTAGTTCATATTCATGTATGTACAACAATAGATTCAACCAAAAGATTTTGGTGGACTAGAAAAAATACAGAAAAATAATTCACTAGGTAAATTGGCAAGCGATGCACCCCTCCAGAAATGGGAGGAGTGGGCTTCAGAGACACGAAGTTGATGAACAAGACTTTGTAGGCCAAGACTAGTTAGAGAATACTTCAAGGGCAAGAGAGTCTGATTGCAAAAAAAATTCTAAAGAAATATTGCCAAAGAAAAGTAGATTTCATGAATGCAGCATCAAGAGGTAATTTTTCGTAGGGTTTGAGGGGAACAATCCAAGCTTGAGAGGTTTGAAAATTAGTTCTGAGATGGCGAATGGGCAATGGAAAGAATCTATTTATCTGGAAAGGCTATTGGATACCTGACATTGCTCCACAAATACTTACAGATCATGCAAATAGATCCCAATCCATGCAGGAGGAACTGCTCTCAGACTTGATTATAAATGGCAAACAAAATGAAAGCAGAATAAATCAGTTACACCCGGATAACTTTGGGGATTGTATCAAAGAAAAAAAATTACTCAAAAGAATATTATCCGGACAAGTTTATTTGGGAACACAACGCTTAGGTAATTTCTCAGTGTCATATCAACACACCTAAGGTCGCACTTAACAGAGATGGAAAGAGTTGAAGCACTTGATCGCAACAAATTCATAGGGACGAGTGTACCCGCAAAGATATGGAAATCACTCTGGAGTCTCCCAACTTGAACTGTTACTGGACCGCCTTGTTTTGAAACCAAAACCAGCCAAAATTATTTTGAATAACAAGAAAAGAATGAATGCTTTCTATAAGTAATGATAAAACTGTACAAGACCTTTTCTTTTTGTTGTTCCCTTATCTGTATACTGTGGTTTGGCATAGATTTGAGCTTGTGTAAGACTTTTAACAATCCAACCTTTGTGGAATGGCTAAATGCATTGATTCTAGAGAAAATGCCATATTCATATCCTGTTAGACGGCAAGATTAATGGTGCTAGTCACAATCTGATGCATATGGCTTCACAGAAAAGAAATTATCTTCCGAATTGCAAGACGAGATAGTTTAGGTGCTAATGAAATTCAAAACCCTACTTGAAACAGTTATGAGTTATTATCTCCTACAAAGTCCTTCAGAAAACCCAAACCTTGAGTTAAACACAGGATCAATAAAATCTGGGAATCAAACGGAAACCAGCCAAAACCACCAACAACATTCTTTCATTCTTTACTCAAACCGGATGCCTAGTTGATTGCGCATGTTTATTCGATTTTTGTGTGCCTTTAAATTTACTGGACAAAGAAATAGAGCAGGAATTTATAGCACTCATAATCTTCGAGGGGATATGATCCAATGCTTACTCCTTTATGGCTTTAGATCCTTTCGCTGCATCGATAAATTCGTTCCTAAAGCTTGTACAAAGTCACAACATTACGGGCTCTCACAAATAACGATTTACTCCGACTCATTACGTGCAACTTAACAGATTACAAGAACTGAAGGAATTAGTACTCGTACTAACTAAAAGCATCAAATTAGTACTCACGCTAACAGAGTCAAAACAGCATCCTTTTATGACCTATGTTATGCAAGTAATAAGTTCAAGAATGCAGCATCAGGTTACTACTCATGCTAACTGAAGCAAAATCACTAAAAAAAATTGCAAGTGGTTTAAGGACAAACGTCGCTATGGACCAGTTCAAAGCAATCACCGCAGCATATGGATCTCCAGAAGGTGACGCTGACTAATATATTACAGGTGAAGCTGCCAAGTGAGGATGTTAAATCTACTAATGGCTATGGCAGGTGAACAATGAAGCAGTAATATTTATGTACTGTGTGTTGTAAAACTATGACCAGTGTGATTGAATATTATAGGATTGTAAGCTCCACCGCAGACTGAGAGAGCCATATAATTCCAAAAGTCGCAATAGTATTTCTATAATTCTTTTTTTGGTAAAAAAAAATTTTGTTCGTAAAATAGTATTTCTATCATTGAAAACCCAAAAAAAATAAAAACTATTAATGTCAAACTTCAGCTACTACTCAGTTGTTCATCTAGCAGTAAAAACCGGTCATCTATGCGTTATGCCTTTGTTTATATGGTAGTAATTCAGGAATGTATGGTGCATTCTAGTGGTTTGCATTACCGAAGTGCTTATAGTTGTTTTACTTGGAAACAAGAACAACATGTGTTTATGAAATTGTTTGTCAACAAGTAAAAGGACGTTGTTAAAGAACCACTCGTTTCACACCTTAGTTACTACACAATGAGCAAAAGTGCTCATTTAGTAGTAAAAACTGGTCACCTGCTGGTAATAATATTGTACATTTAGCTATAATTCCGGAATGTGCGATTCATCCCAAACCATTGGAATTCATGACCTAATTTCCCTAGTGTGTGAACTGCTTATGGTTATTCGGTTGTAAACAAGTGCAACATTAGCTTATTAACTTAGGAACTCTTTGTGTAGGCAGCATACTAAGCAGATTTATATTCTTGAGGATAAAAACTAAGAACAGTTGCACTAGTCAACTATAAAAACACAGAAAAGGTGCCTAATAGGCTTATTTAAAAAATATTGAATCCACACATATACGAAAAGTTTTGACTGCAACCTGGTTAGTAAAAATATCCTACGAACTCCCATATGTGACCACTAGTGGTCGCTAAACAAAGTTAGTGAAAATTTCGCAGATATGTTTAGTTACAATCCTTAGTGTCACTGTTTAGCGTCACCGGCTAAAAGACACTAATTTATCAATATACGGGAGAATGTAATCAGTAACTAAAATTTTTCCACTGTGACTTATTGCATGTGATACTCAATGTAGCGGCATGCCTTCCAACGGCTTCAGATAGTCACAATGTTCCCAAGGCTCACATAACCTTAGCAAACATTATGGACTCCTTGATAGTCGTAGCAGCTGAACGAGTTGTATAAAGATGGTGCAAATATTCACCCACAGCAACCTTCTTGTAGCCACCCACGTCGGCTGCGTCATCTTCGTCTCGTACAGTAACAGGCTCAATTTCCGTATGGGATGGGGGGCTATAGAACAATGCAAAGGATATGCGTTCCTCGTTCGCTTGGGGAACAACCCGATGCCACGAGCTCTTCAGCCTTCCGTTGCTCATTATTTCCATCAAGTCTCCGAAGTTCACTAGTATCTTATTGGGTGGCCATGACACCGTGGTCCAATTCTCGTCCTTGAGAACTTGGAGTCCTCCAATGTCATCAAACTGCATAATCAAAGTCAGGCAACTGCCATCAGAATGTGGAGGCAGGCCTAAGACTTTGTTTGAACTTGGACAGGCTGGGTAGAAGTTGGCTTTAACCTTGACCTCATTTTCTTTTCCAGGCTCAAAATTCCGTAAGAAAGCTTGTTGTTCTAGTGATAAGGCTTCTGCAAGAGCTTGGAGCAATTCATCACGCACTCTCGTTGCTTCGTCCACAAATTCCTTCACAACATGCCTGTACCACCATCGGATTCAATTTCGTCAAAGTGCTAATTTTGGATGTAAATCTTAGAATCTTGGCTAATAGTAAGAAATTGATTTATTACCATTTTATTCTGCAGGACCAATTTATTTACTCTCGATGGACAATATATGTACTCATACCCAACATTAACTATATATGCCACTCCAAAATGGCTCTAAGTGGAGCTTTAAATGTTGATTTTTTAAATTTTAGTGGAAGCGGTCTAGTTGAACATAGGAGTGATTACATCAATCTGCTATATATACATGACAATAATCGTAATCACAAAGGCATGCATATCAGATCGTGATATATGATACTAATGCACTTTATCGTAAATCTGGCTCCCCAGCAGTTGGTGCCATAACAATACCTCCTCCTGTTAATCATAAATGGATGTTTGCCACAAAAGCCTGTGAAAGATTCTTCCCTACAACTCTATTCGCCAGTTTAATATAGCACTGATTTGATTTTTGTGGTCGTAACAGCCTTTTCGACGCACTTTGGACAGCACGAAATCGTTTTGCACCTTTTTTATATGTATTGTATTTGGTGACAATTACATGTCTACACAGTGTTTTGATAAAGCTAGGGAAATAGCCGTCAATTGGTTGTTGTTGTGAGAGTCCATTTTAGTTGTTGAATTCTTAACATTGCCACTAGGTATGAATCGCTACTTGTGGAAAGAGTTTTCTTTGAAACTTACCTGAAGTTGGATGGTTTGCGAGGCCAGATATCAATTCCCTCCTCTGGAGCTGCCTTTAGTGCAATCCGATCGACCAAGTACGAGGTCTTGAACAAGTTCGTGCCATCTTCCTTGTTGTCCTTGCTCATATACGATCCAAGACTAGCTTTCTTTTCATCCAGTGACAATCTGAAGAAACCCTTCACAACTTCCTGAACACCATATAATACCGAATCGGGTATATCGTGATTTTCTATCAGAAACAATCCCCATTCCTTTGCGCCAGTTGCCAGCGTGGTTAACTCCTTGGCTCGACCCTTTTTATCCAACTCATCCCGGAGTTTAGCCACGTCAATGGTTGCCGGACCATCTTGAGCAAGGGGAGTGGCTTCTGCGCAGCACCCTCCTTCAATCATCTCCATGGTATGATGGCCTTCCAGTGAAGTAGTAAATCTATCAATTGATTCCTGAACCAAAACACACTTTCTTGAAAGATGTTGGGGCGACCTTTCTTTCTGGTGAAAAGGAAAGGTGTAAAGATTTAGGAAAGATTCGCTTGATAATGGTGAGGTCCCGACACTTCGCATTAAATGTTTAAATTGGCTGTGGCATAATGCACGGTCTATATAAATTCAAACTCCTTGATCGCCAAAGGATGATTTTTTAGTGATACCTGTGAATTCCTTGGCGATAAAATGGTGTGAATAAGAGTTTTCTAAAAAAACACATTGATTCTACGTGAGCTATATACTAGCCTGATTGTCCAATTAGCTAGTCATGGTGATATTACGTAATTTGAAACTGAAAGTTTTATAAAAATGTAATGATAATAACCAAAATCAGATTCCTAAGTATGTAAATCACATAGCATATATATATATATATATTGAAAAATTGACAAGTAATTAAAGCGAAAGGACCGCTTGCCTGTGACAGACGCGAATGAAATTCGCTGAACTAAAATCGTTGTTGTCTCCCTTTGTGCAGGTTATAACGAGGAACAACAATCTAAGATCTAACCCAAAGGCCTGACGTCTCTTCTGGTAACACGACTACAGAAAGACTTTCGAACCTGACCAATCAAATGCCCACGAAAATAGATATCACAAAGTATATATCGTGGTGTCAAAAGGGCCAGGCTGGCCCGACCCTATAGAGGAATAGTGCCGGCCCTGGACCATAGGGCCTAGGGCCAGGGCCAAGGCCAGGCCTAATATTTTTGGTAAAAAATCCAGCTCAGCCCGGCCATAAAAAGGCCCAGGTCAGGTCCTAAAAAACTGCTCGGCCCGAATTTGGCACTTTTTTTAGTGCCCAGTGCGGTTTTTTGGTTTAGCCCAAGTCTGGCCTGGTTTTGGCCCGACCCCACCGACTTTTTGAATTTCTGACTTCCCCCCATAACAGCTATATTCCCTCCTTTTTGTAAAATTTCACTTTTACCCCCTCAACAGCTATACAACGGCTAGTTTTCAGGGGGCATTTTGTTCTTTTGTGAAGTTTTAAAAAATCTATAAATTCACCTCTTCTTCATATTTTTTACACCAATGTTCTCACTCTTTCTTATCTAAAAAATCTATAAATTCACATCCTCCTCTTGTGTTTTGGCAATAGCGTGGTTCGAGGACGAACACTCTTCGTGAGTTCCCTTCTTGTGCTTGATGTCTCTTTTATTTAACTGAGATGAACATCTTGGAGTACGGGACATTGTAAAGGAATATACTAGATTTCGCACCAAGTGATAAAAAAGAGAATCGAAAGCAATAACAGAAAATAGAGACACAAGATTTACGTGGTTCGGCGAAAGCCTACTCCACGGTAGTAGCAGCGATTTCACTATGTTTTTCACTGGAGATTACATACATTTATCTCTCTCAACAAACCCTCTCAAAGAATGACTCCTCTCTTTTCAAGAAAGACTTTTCCTACTCAAAGAAGGACTCTTCTCTCTTGTCCTTTCAAAGAAAGACTCTTCCTACTCAAAGAAGGACTCTTCTCTCCTTTCTCTTGTACCTTAAAACACAATACAAGACAACATATATGTATACTTATAGATAAGTAGTGACTTTTTCTAAATAACCAATCTGGGACAAGACTTATATATTTAGGTCCAAGTCACAATCTTCTTTGAATAACCGATGTGGGACACCCACACATTCTGGGTTTTTATCCAAGACACATTGTCACAAAATTCCACCTTGGCTTGGATAAAACAAGCCACAAACAATCTGAAAAATATCATCTGCTGCTACCACACCTGCCCCCTAGGGCTGCACCTCAAATACTGCTGATTCCGATCAAATCTAAGCAATGCTTAAACTTGATCTCTGAAATATGCTTTGTCATCATGTCCGCTGATTATGTGCTCTTGATGGCCTCTTTGTATGTAACAGGCTCTTCAACCACAATACTTTTTACCACACTAAGAGCATAAGCAACCATATCCGTATATTCATACTTCTGAGGATGTCGAATTTCTCTTCTCGGTCTGTTTCTGGCAATGTTATACTGTTGTTCTTGAGGTTCTTCATTCTCCTTGTAGTATATTTTGTATACAGTCTGGATACTTTGCATACAAGTGATGTTAGTGTATATGTTGCTTATGTGACTAGTGCACACGTTGTGTTGAGTATCTGGGAAGACGGTAGCAATAGCCTTCTTCATTGCCAAATCTCAATTGGTGATAGTAACTTTGGGTACTTTGAGGTTCATTGCTTCTAGCCACGTCTTAAACAACCATACAAAAGAACTTTTGCTCTCATCTCTTGTAATATCTAGCACTTTTGGAGCGGTTGAAAAAACTATCAGAAACCCAAAAAATAAACGGACCTTAAATTTGAGCAATGGTCGGGAATTAGTAGAGTATTAGAGCTTAAAATGAGTTTGTGGCAAAAACGTAATTTTGAAAACTTTTGGGCTCATTTTGTAATTTTGAAAAAACTTTGCAGATATTAATTTAAACTAACATTTTTAGTGATGAAAAATAATAAAACGAGCGATAGTATATATTTTAGTGATATCTAGTCAAATCAATAGAGATTAGAATTAAATTTGGGGATTAAATGTAATTACATAAAGTATGGGGTTATTTTGCAAATATGAAAATTTTCGGAGCTAAATTGTAACTTTTGAAAAATAGTACTTATGTTTCAAGATTTTGAAAATCAGATTAGATTATATATAGTGGCCACCTACTTAAATTTTCATGACTAAGCAATTTTAATAATTAAAAAAGGAAATACGATAAGAAGCAAAATTCGGGTGAAAAAAAAAAAAGGAAACAGAGAATAGTAACTGAAGAAAGAAGAAAACAAAGAGAAACAGAGCTTTGGGGGGAAGATGAACAGGGAAAAGAGAGAGGGAAGATGAACGGTAACATAAGGGTACTCCTTACCCTGCTGATTCGGGGCCGGCTCGACATGTCCAGCTGCGGTACCCTGCTGATCCTGCTCCCTGATCATCCTCAACACCACCGTAGCAATGCGCGCGATCTCATCGTCGTCCAACGGATGCCGAGGAGCTGGTGTCTAATGAGGGGCAGCGGGGGGTGAGGACTCTCCTATCACGGCATGAGCAGTCCGACTAGGCAGGCCGCGTATGCGTCCTTTCGGTCCATTGACGACCTCCGGCGTATCCAGCCATCGCTTCAACGCCCCAGTACTCGCAGCCGTACTAGTGGATGCTGATGGCTGTCCGGATTGCTCCTCGGACCCCCTAAGCTGTTCATATGAGGCCTGCAAAAATAGTGATATAAAGATATGTTAGGGCATTAATTAACGCAACTGATATTGAGGATAGAAAGACAAAAAATTAACAACTAAAACAAATTGACTCACATCGATACACCGGGCAATATCTGAAATATAGTCGCCCGCCCGATGTGCCTCGTCCTTATCCTTCTTCCGCACGTACGTCTGACTATACGTCAGAGCTACGACCTCATCCTCCTCCAGATTCGGGTACTCGACCGCATTCTTGTGTCGGACGATGTCGTGTGGCACCGACCCCCCGTGTGCGTCGGATCTCTGTTCTGTCTGTTCTTCACCCCGCTCTTACTCTTGGCGTCCCAACCTGGATCTGTAGCCCACCGATCTATCATCGTCGTCCATACAGTCGGAGATATCCAATGTGGGGGATATCTCGTCATCTCCGTCATCGGGGCACCCTCGGGCAGCATCTTCTTCACCTAGTCCCTTGCGTCGTGGAGCCATCGGCGGTAATTCTTACCGATGTAAACAAAGAAGGCCTGCTGCCCCAGTGCATACTGCTCAGGCGAGTCAAACGTGAACCCCTCCTGTAAGGCATTCAATAACACAAATTAACTACATAAAACAAACTCTAATTAAACAAATACTATCGCTGAAAAAAATACTTCACCTTACCAGCCATGCCTCCCATAGGGACTCCCTCGCAGCGACATCCCAGTCCTTCCAGTACAGGCGTGGCTCGAAGAATCGGCCCTTCACAAGAACGCCGATCTTCGTCCTCGCCTGATTCTCCAGGATCCTGCCAAAGAAGTAAATAAATTAATTAATACAGTTCAAATATAAATTAACACCCCAAAATTTTAAATATAAGGCATGATGTGATTTTTTTTTACTTACAGGCCATCCTGGGTGAGCATAACTTTCTGTTTACACTGGGGGTCGATGCGTACCCTGCATGTCGGACCACGGCCTCGTCGAGATCTACAAAACACAGACATTAATACAGTTCAAATATAAGGCTAGCGAAAATGTACTAAACACCGTTATCAACTATACCTGAGGTAGAACCCACGGAAGAAGGAGAATCAACGCGCGTGTGGGATGAATCTGCGTCGGGCTGGGGTGACGGCTGGGGCCCCATCTGCTGTACGCGACACTTTGTGCCTCGTCATCAGTGGGCAATGACGAGGTGTGACCCACTGGGGAGGAAACAGCTCGGCGTCCAGCCCGGCCACGAATAGCCCGTATCCTATCCATATCTGACTTCGTATAGATAAATTACAAAGACATTAACACATTAAAAACAATAATTTGGCAGAAATCATCATCGGCACTATATATATATGAACGGAAGTGCAAAAACACATCAATATGAACCAAGTTCTAAAATGTTACTACATTTTTTCCCGGATTTGTTACAACATTACAAGTCAATCATTTTCAGTTTGAGAATCATCATCATCATCATCTTCAACACTTTCCTCGTCGTCCTCTTCTTCGTGGGACTCGTCGTCCTCTTCATCTTCTAATTCATCCTCTTCATCAGTAGACTCGGTCACATCATCTCCAACACTTTCCACGTCATCATCTACGACTTCTTCTCCTCCATGAAGTGTTGTTGGAAGAGGAAGATCGTCCTCCTCGTTGTTGACCTCAACAGGGAACAAGACAGGTGGTTGGTCGGCTTGAAAGGAGTCTAGCTCACTGTCATATGTCACAGGCAATTTCTTGGACTTAATAATTGTATACCAATGAGATTTGGGATTGGCGACGTCCTTCGCGTAAAAGACTTGTACAGCTTGACTAGCAAACACAAAGGGCTCGTCTGATGCAAGTCTTGACTTGACATTGACATCTACAATCCCTTGAGAGCTAACACGGATTCCTCTACTGCATGTGACATCGAACCACGTACACTTGAACATTGGCAGGCGGTTTTGGGAACCCAGATATGTTAGCTCAACAATCTCATCTAGCTCTCCGTAAAAGTCCATGCAATTCTCGGCATAACAGTCACCGTAGACCAATACTCCACTGTTTTGGGTTTGTTTTGTTCGGTCATCATCTTTTACGTTAAACCTAAACCCGTTGATGATATAGCCTCCGTAACAGAATGTTTGTTTGTTAGGACCTTCAGCTAGTAATTTCAAGCAGGAGCCCACTGGTCTATCCATTGACTGAACCTATTGTAGATGACGGTAAAAATTAAGGATAAATCAGTATACTAATTATAACACATAATATCAATGATAACAATCTTACACGCCTTTTGAACCACTGTACAAATTGTGATTTCCGATGAGATTCAAGTCCAGCAGGATCAGTGACTAAAGATTCCGCATCGAACTCACTGCAAACCAATATAGTTGACTCGCTTAACACACACTTTCAATTATGTACAGCAATGTAAGTGAATTAAGAATTTAACTTACTCAACGAATGCCGAAACTTCATTGCAATTTAGAAGGGCATATATTGTTGCAGCACTGTATTCTTCATATGTTAGCCATCGAGTATACGTTCGGCCAAACGGACTACCTGACTGCTTGAATATTGACAATTGCCTTTCCAAATTTGTGCTTGATCCGGGCTCATTTCAGCCTAGTTGATTTAACCTTGTACCAACATCAGGCCTAAAATATTGACTACAAAAGTTTATAAGTTCTTCCATTACGTAAGCCTCCGCAATTGAGCTCTCAACCCGAGCCTTATTACAGACTTTTTTCTTTAAATAGAACATGAACCTAGAAGTTTAGCGAATCGAGTTAGGTGAAATATCAATGATAACAGGTGTCGTATTAAGTGTAAACGAACAACTGTAACAACTTAAAGATTAACTCTCGAAGGGATACATCCACCGATATTGCACGGGTCCACCCATCTTAGCTTCATATGCCATGTGAACAGGCATATGCTCTATTGAATCAAAGAACGAAGGTGGGAAGATTTTCTCCAGCTTGCAAATTGTCACCACAATGTTCTTCTCAAGCACTTCCATGTTACTCATCCAGATCGTAGAAGAACATATATCTCGAAAGAAATGAGATAATTCAGTCAAAGTCTCGCAAACAACCCGTGGCAACAATCCCCGGAAGGCAATAGGAATGAATCTCTCCATGAATACGTGGCAGTCGTGACTCTTCATCCCTTGGAACTTGCATTCTGATACATTGCAACAACGAGATATGTTGGACGCAAACCCATCCAGAAGCTTCAAATTCTTAACCCACTGACAAACCTTCTCCACTTGTTTCTTGTCTAGACAGTAAGGTGCTTTCGGAAGTATAGTCCTCCCACTGACTGTCCGAGGATGCAATTCACGGCGTACACCCAACTGTTGTAGATCGCTTCTCGCTTTAAGGTGATCTTTCGATTTGCCCTTGACATTCATCACTGTGTTGAACACATTATCAAAAATGTTCTTCTCAATATGCATCACATCCATGTTGTTTCGGATAACGAGCGTCCTTCAGTAGGCTAACTCCCAGAAGATACAAAATTTTCTCCAGTTGTGCTCTTTCCCGTACCCTGGAATCTTCTGATCTGGCACACCCTTGCCGTGTGGTATGTCAGTATCAAGTGCCTCCAGGTGTGAGAGCACTTCTTCACCAGATGGGTAGTCCAGTGTGACAACCTCATGCTCGATTGTCCCGTCAAATTTATCCTTCTGCCTACGAAACTGATGGCCAGTGGCAAAAGCTTACGGTGACATCTAAACCACGAGGGCTTTCCACCGTGCTTTAACGTATGACCAGGGTTCACGCCCATACAAGCAGGGCATGCTAGGTTCCCATGTGTGCTCCAGCCACACGTCATTCCCAATGTGAGGAAATCATGTATAGTCCACATCAAAGCAGTCCTCATCTGAAAATTATGTTTAAGGGATGTATCATATGTTTCGACTCGATGATTCCATAACTGTTTTAACTCATCACTCGACGGCCTTAAATACACATCTATGTCCTTGCTGGGACTCTTCGACCCAGAATAAGCAACGACAAGAATATGTACGGCTTCTTCATGCACATGCCTGGTGGAAGGTTGTACGGGACAACAATAACAGGCCAACAGGAGTAAGGCGTGGTAGACTGACCGAAAGGGTTGAACCCATCGATTGCCAGACCAAGTCTAACATTCTGAACTTCCTGAGCAAAGACTGGATGCCTGCAGTCAAACTCCTTCCACGCCTCTCCATCAGCTGAGTGTGTCAGCACATCGGCATCATTACTACGAGTCTCACGGTGAGCCCTCATATGTTCAGCCGTATTAGAGGAGTAGTACATTCTCTGAAGCCGTGGTGTGACCGGGAAATATCGCAATATCTTCCATGCAATGTTTTTCTTCTTCCCTTTATTCGGTTTGTACCTCGAATGATCACATACTGGACACCGTGACAAATCCTTAATCTCTTTCCAGAATAATACACAATCGTTATTGCACGCATCTATCCGTTCATAGCTCAACCCAAGTTTCCTCATCATCTTCTTCGCGTCATAGTACGACGGCGGTAGCTTTTCACTTTCGGGCAGAATTTATTTGATTAAGGTAACAAACTCGTTAAAACCTTTCTCACTCAGCCTGTGGTCTGATTTCAACTGTAATAACCTACTAACCGCAGACAGTCGTGTGTGTTTCGGAGCTCCATCCCACAGCAGCTCTTCCGCAGCTCTCAACAACTCATAAAACTGATGAGCCCCCTCGTTCGGCTGTTGTGGACTGTCGTCACCACCGTCGTTACCCCAGTCAACATTAGCATGCCCATCATCCATAATCATATCTCGGTAATCATACCGTGCCTCCTCCTTAACTTCAGTTTGACTAGCCGGGTTGGACGACAATACTATCGTTTCCCCGTGCTGCGTCCACCTTGTGTATCCACCTATAATACCGTACCGACGAAGATGCTATTTTACTTCAATTTTTTTTTCCAATGCAACAACTCACATCTACCGCACGAACACCTTATCTTATCAACGTCAACATGTGCAGCATGCGTGTAAGCGAAGTCGAGAAATTCGTCAACGCGATCCTCAAAATCGTCAGCATTCTTCCTTTTCATCCAACTTCGATCGACCGACATAACGACAGAATTATCGTACTGTATACCACCTTCAATTTTGACCAATCAGTAGGCAGGGTCGATGTAAATATGAATGCATGAATATGATAACATGTCTATGTATTTTCCCTCCATTCTCTAATAGGTAGTGGTCATATCCCATTCAGAAAAGTACAGGTTTATAAAACAGTGAATAACTCATGCTTAGTCCTATGTCTGCGAAAAATTTGGCAGCACCTCCCCGCATTTCTCCAAGTACACAACATCGATTAGGTGTTTTAACATTCATCTAACCTTGCCTTGCAAGGTTTGACGAATGTTAGAACACCAGATTTGTATGCACCCAGAGAAACACATGAGAACATGTACCAAATATCCACGACATAGAACACAGAGCATGAGTTGAAACACTAATTTATAAACACGTAGCTTTTCCAAATTGTCCAAATTGGACATCCAAAGGCTCATTACAAAGCATTACTTTGTAATGACTACCTTTGAACGGGAACTAAGGGTTTTTATGCAAGCATGCGTTCAAAATTTGATAATATATGCAAGAATCTTTTCGAAATATCCAAATTGCAGAAAGATCGTTGCATATGTTACAAATTTCACTTTAAATAAAATTTGTTGGCAACGAGTTGAACCGTCTCGTTGCCAATGGACTTCGCAAAACAACAACGAATATAAAAAATACAGGGTTTATAAGCAACGAGTAATTGAACGCTAATCTGGGCTAATTAGTGTTAATGAGGATTACCTTGGGCTAATTATAGCTAATTAGGGTTGATTAGGAGTAATTAGGGTTAATTTGAGCTAATAGCCGGGTTTTATTGTGCGGAGTCGTGTTGATTAGTCCTAATTAGGCTTAATTGGGTTATGTTAGGGCTAATTAGTGTTGATGAGGATTAGCTTGGACTAATTATAGCTAATTAGGGTTTATTAGGACTAATTAGGGTTATTTTGAGCTAATTAGGTTATTAGGCTTAATTACGAGTACTTAGGCGCGTAATCAGAGTTTAGTTAGGCTTTAGGGTTTAGGGTTTAAATAATCTAATCACGGGTCTACAAGATGCTTTGTAATTATGGCTAATTAGGGTTTAATTTGGACTGATTGGTGTTAATTAGGATCAATTTGGGGTAATTACAGCTAATTTAATTTTCATTGGGTTCTATGGGTTAATTAAAACTAATGAGGCTTGTTAGAGCTAATTAGGGTTAATTGGGTTCATTAGGGTTAATCGGGACTATTAGGGCTAATTATAGCCAGTGCTGGAGCCACGATGAGATTCTAAGGGGTGCTAAAAATGTCGCATTAACCTAATTAACATAAATTCAAAAACCAACCATTCAACTAATTCACAGATATCTCAATCCAATTGGGTCTCATCCTCTGTCAACAATCTCAATTCTCAAATTCTCAATGCACAGTCAACAATCTCAATTCCCAATACCTCTTAAAGGGTGTCGGTATGGTGCCCGACACCTCCGGACATGCTCGAATACATTGATTTATTTTTTAAATGCCAGAAGCCGTGTCTATCATCCCTTGAAGAGGTGTCGGACACCTCTTGAAGAGGTCTCCACAAGTATAAAGCCAAAATGTCACATCTTTTCGATGTCGGTGTCGATCGGACGGGATGCCCGTGACCTATACCGACACCTCGATACCTCATCGACACATTCGAAAATGTGTCGGACACCTCCAGACACGTGTTTGACACCTCTGGACACGTGTCCGACACCTCTGGACACGTGTCCGACACCTCTGGATACGTCCGAAGTCATTGATTTATTTTTTAAATGCCAGACACCGTGTCCGTCACCCCTTGAAGAGGTGTCCACAAGTATAAAGCCAAAATGTGGCATTTTTCGATGTCAGTGTCGATCGGACGGGATGTCCGTGACGTACCGACACCTCATCGACACATCCAAAAACGTGTCGGACACCTCCGGACACGTGTTCGACACCTCCAGACACGTGTCCGACACCTATCGACACCTACCGACACGTGTCTGACACCTCTGGACACGTCCGAAGTCATTGATTTATTTTTTAAATGTCGGACACCGTGTCTGTCACCCCTTGAAGAGGTGTCCACAAGTATAAAGCCAAAATGTGAAATTTTTCGGTGTCAGTGTCGATCGGACGGGATGTCCGTGACCTATCGACACCTCGACACCTCAATTCTCAATTCTCAATCCAATTGGGTCCCATCCTCTGTCAACAATCTCAATTCTCAATTCTCAAATGCTCAATGCAATAAAAATTAATAAATATCACACATTCAATCCAATTGGGTCCCATCCTCCGTCAACAATTTCAATTCTCAAATGCTCAATGCAAAATTAACAATCTAAAATCATCAATTAACGACCTAAAATTAAGGTGCACAACCGCCAAGTGCACAAATAATTAGAGTGCAAATTGTGCTATTGAGGAGGGGGGGTTGCAAATATTCAAGAGGGAAGAATCGAATTCAAAACCTTGTGAAAATCAGATATCTGATAATACCATGAGAAGTTACCACATGTTCTAAAAGAGTGAGCAATTAGGCTTTGGTTGATTATCCTAAGACTTATTAAATTATTTTATTAAATATAATTTCTCCTTTCTTGGTAGGGTGGGTAGGGTATATGTAGACTATTGTATTTTGATCAAAACCATGATAAGGTTGACCAGTTGGACTAGGACTGTTACAGCCTCTCTAGTCCAATTTAGAGGAGTCTTTGTTCAACTAAACATGCCATGTGCCCAAGTGATAGCTAGTTGATCTGTTTCTTTGTCACTCCTTTGGAAGTTAGGCAGATTAAAGCTTGATTAGGCAAATTAAAGATTATCTTAGTTGAAGGCATGATACTTAATTTCATTTTTATTACTTGAAACAGATCTCTTGGTTGTGATTGTCCCTAGGGTTTGTTAATGCCTTTTCGCGTACTCTTTTTTTTTTTTTTGAATTTTATCTCGATATATTAACACTTTGAAAAAATAAAACAAATGTATTTTGTTAATTTTTATGGTTAATGACTATCATTGCAACCTTTGGGCTGTTGTCAACTATGTATCTGAACATTTAGTTTTGAACCAAATAAGTTCAATAGCTAATGGGCCTCCTTTCTATCTCAATTCACTCATTTCCATGTTGCTGACAAGTACTTCTTTCTCATCCTCAGAGGTGGCGAGTGATCTTACACGTAATCTACAACTTAACAAAGTCCCTCCCATAAAGGGCAAGGTTATTGACTTAGATGCCCTTTTATCTATCACCTACTAAAACTAAGGGCATACTAGTTACTCCGTATTTTGCAGTGCACAATGGACAATTTGTCTACTGGGACATATATATATATTTTCCCGATCTCTTTAAGTTTAACGAAGTACAAGTGATTAAAACAAGTGAATCTTGTTATACACCGATAACATTTTGAGAGTACAAAAGCTTCAATTTAAAGATAGATAGCCTTTGGTGACTGTTTAAGTGTTTAAACAATGGTTTGATGTATATAAGATAAATATGTTTACTTAGAGAAAACATAGGTGTGCTAACGTAAAGTGAGAGTTAGTTTGCATGTGGTGCTGTAAAAGATAAATTAATACAATATTTATGGCTTTTATACTTGGGCTTTCAATCATTAGCATCTGCTCGGTCTAATCTAGAGCTGCCACGTGTCGAAGCATGCATGTTTTACCTTTCTGTTCACACTAAACTTCATTGATTTGCTCTGACCTTGCCACGTGTTAAAACTATATAGGGCCTTGGTTTACCTTTCTCGTCTAACTTTGCTCTGACCTTGAAGTAGACACTTGTCAATAGGCTGATTCCTAACTACTTGATGTCGTGGAATGTTGATCCCTTGAAACTAATCAGCCTTGTTAGACCGACTCATTATATTTTACTTGGTGCAAACACTTCATAGTAAGATGAACAGTCTACTGCATCATGTAGCTGTGAAATTTAGAAAAGTTATATGTACATAATTTTATTGTAGAACAATGAGATTTATACGCAAAAGTTATCCATTTTTATTTATTTGTTCTCTCTAAAAGGTCACAGTGTCTTCACACACATGACAAGTCTAGGTTCTTTACAGTTCTTTCTTGCCTTCTTCTTCCTTCTTTGATAGCCCTTTCAGTTGTTTCCTTTCTTAAACTACACCATGCATGCAACTGAGACTAGGGTACTGGCCATAAGATTTAAAAAATGAACCAAAATCATGATAGCCCTTTCAGTTGTTTCCTTTCACTACTAAATCAACTCTTGTTGTTAGTTTAAAGAAGGCTCTGCCTAACTTAAAACAAGCCAAGGATTGAAAACATTAGCTCATCCACATTCAAGACAAGTAGACACAATCGTATTTGATCAAAACACCAAATCCAATTTGAACAAAATAACCTAGTTCGTAAATCAGATCACGAGATTCATACATCCAAAATCCAAATATGTGTATATAACTGTGATGAATGAATGAACATACCAATGGTCCTGTGCAACAGCTGGTTAGGGTTTTGACGAGCGGCAACGGCGGCGGCGATTTTTGGCGCTTAGTGGCACAAAAACGCAAGTGGCACGAATATTGACAATGGCCGTGTTTGAATAGCCGAGTAATTGGGGCTGGAGGTGGTGAGGCGTCGGGGGTGGGTTGCCGTATATGTCCTCGCCGGAGTAAGAACACCGGTGAGAT
>JAVXUO010001780.1:0-18256 GCA_033065855.1 Escallonia rubra
TCATCGAACCCATCACTCATCCTATCTGGTTGGCCAATGTTGTTCCTGTGCAAAAGAAGAATGGACAAGTTCGCATTTGTATTGACTTCCGCGATTTGAATAAGGCATGCCCTAAAGACGAGTTCCCACTGCCCAATATTGATATGCTCACGGAGGCTGCCGCCGGACACGAGACCCTGTCCTTCATGGACGGCTTCGCCGGCTACAACCAGATTCGAATGAACCCAGATGACTGTGCCAAGACAGCTTTTCGGACCCCGATGGGTAACTTTTGTTGGAAGGTCATGCCTTTTGGTCTCAAAAACGCGGGTGCCACCTATCAGAGAGCCATGACAGCTATCTTTCACGACATGATACACCGCACAGTGGAAGACTATGTTGACGACCTCATTATCAAGTCTAAGAAGGAAAGTGACCATCTTGCGGACCTCCGAGCAGTTTTTGACCGATGTCGTCAATACAACATGCGGATGAACCCGCTCAAGTGCGCCTTTGGAGTCTCCTCTGGCAAATTCCTCGGCTTCCTGGTCAGTCGACAGGGTATCGACGTTGACCCCTCCAAGGCCGCCTCTATCCGAGAGATGCCACCGCCCAGGAACACCAAGCAGTTGAAAAGTTTCCTTGGCAAGGTCTCTTATCTCCGCAGGTTTATCCCTGCCTTGGCCGAACTCATCGCGCCATTCCAGCACTTGACGCGCAAGAGCGCACCGTGGAGTTGGGGTGCGCCCCAAGAACAAGCATTCGAACAAATCAAGGCGGTCCTCATGTCACCGCAGACCATGGCCGTCCCGCAACGAGGCCTACCACTCTTGCTTTACCTAACTTCCACACCCAGATCTATAGGGGCGTTACTCGCTCAAGAAGTGGACGGAGTGGAACGTCCAGTTTATTATCTCAGTCGGTCAATTAAAGGACCCGAGGCCAATTATTCTGAGCTCGAGAAGCATTGTTTCGCCTTGGTCTACGCCTCGCAGAAATTCAGACACTATTTCTTGTCGCACCAGATTATGCTCGTCACTAAGGCTGATCCATTACGATACATGCTCACTCGTCCCGCCCTGTCTGGCCGACTCACTCGCTGGTTACTGCTGCTGGCCGAATTCGGCCTATCCATCAAGAATCCTACGGCTTTGCGAAGCCAAGCACTTGCAGACCTCTTGGCCTTCTTCCCACGTCAACAATGTGAACCAACCTCACATCAATTGCCTGGAGAAGAGACGGCCTTGACCTCTGGTGTTGATGAATTGTGGACACTCGAGTTCGACGGCTCAGCCACTAGCAAAGACCCTAATGGAGCTCCCATCCGGCAAGGAGGTGCCGGCATTGTTCTACGGAACCCAGAGGGTGTTACCACCTCCCTATCCTTCAAACTTGCATTCCCGGTATCCAACAATGAAGCCGAGTACGAGGCCCTCGTCATCGGCCTCATGCTAGCTGTTAGCATGGGGGCTAAATCATTGCATGTAAAGGGGGACTCGAACCTAATCATGAAGCAGGCCGATGGGGAGTTTGCAGTCAGGGAACCAGCCTTGGCACCTTATCGTACCTTAGTACAACACTTGGAGGGGCAGCTTGGCCATGTCCAATACGAGCATCACAGCAGAAGCCACAACCGACATGCGGACAGCTTAGCCACGATCGCGTCAAAAATAGACATTGACGGTGAACAACGTGTGCTAACCATTATCAAAAGGGCGGCACCGTGCACGCGTTGGACTTGGTACCAATGGATATTACGACCGATGATTGGAGGCAGCCGATCATCGACCAGCTTAGAACACCATCACTCGCTTCCATCTCCACCCTTACAGAATTCTTCATGTTAGGAGACATCCTGTACAAGCGATGTCCCGGAGGCACTCTAGCACGATGTTTGGCACCGACAGAAGCAAAGCACAAACTGCAATATGGACATCAAAAGTGTTGCGGCCTCGACGGACCGCCGCTATACCGTCGTCTCCAGCGAATGGGTCTCTTCTGGCCATCCATGGCCAAGGATGCTTCAGATGTACAGCAGGGTTGCTCGGAATGCCTTTATGCACCAGACCGTACGGAAGCTCTTGTCGCCAGTATTGAGGGTGACTGGCGCCGGCCCTTCCTGCAATATCTGTCCCACGGACTGCTACCATCTGACCGCAACTCGGCACGTTCTATTAAACGCAAGTCGGTCAAGTATTTTGAGACGGAAGGCGAATTGTTTCGCAAAGGATTTTCGGGACGCACCCTACGATGCTTGCAGGGTACCCAAGCAGTCGAGGTGATCAACGAAGTGCACAATGGTGTTTGTGGCGAACACCAAGGTTCTCAAAAGTTGTATGCAGAACTACTCAGACTGGGGTACTACTGGCCAACTATGGAGTACGATGCGATCTCCCATGTACGACACTGTCAACCCTGCCAGAGACATGCAGATAGAATACACATGCCAGCATCCGACCTACGTATGATCACGGCCCCTTGGCCATTCCACTCTTGGGCTCTCGACCTTATCGGCCCCATACATCCACCGTCAAAAGGTCACATTTGGATCATGGTCGCAACGGAGCGTTTCACAAAATGGGTCGAAGCCATACCTCTGCGAAGAGCCACGGGGGGCGCCATCGCCAACTTTTTACGCGACCACATCATATGTCGCTTCGGCATACCCCGATGTATTATCTCCGACAACGGCACACCATTCATCAATCGGGATGTTCGGACTCTTATGGAAGCAGACGATATCAATCATGCCACGTCGACTCCTTATTATCCACAAGGCAACGGTCAGGCTGAAGCCTCCAACAAAACGCTGTTGCATGTTTTGTCACGCATGGTCCACGACGCAAGCAACTCTTGGTCCGAAACTAAGTCATGCCCTTTGGGCCTACAGAACTTCCAGACACACAGCTACGAAGGCCACACCCTTCTCCCTCGTCTACGGGGACGAATGTGTAGTGCCAGCCGAAATCGCAGTCGCCTCGGCGCGTCTATCCCTCAGCAGTGGTCTCGGGGAAGAGGAAACCAGGATGGTGGCGCTTGAGAGCCTTGATGAGAAGAGAGCTACTGCCATGCGGCGAATGAAAGCATATCATGAGAAGCTTGTCAAAGCCTACGGGAAGACCATCAAACCTCGCTCCTTCACAGCAGGCGACCTTGTCCTCCAAGCCGCCAAGCATGTACGGGCCAATTTGTCAGCTCCTAAGTTTACACCTAACTGGGAGGGGCCATTCGAAATACACACTGCCAGAAGCAATGGTTCGTACATCTTGCTCAATCCAGACGACGGACAACTTACCGCCCCTGTCAATGGTCGCTATCTGAAGAAGTACTATGCATGATCAGCTTGCGACATGTCCCCCACCCACGACCCAACCTTTTGTGTATGCACGCACATGTGCTGGCATATACTTTTGTTCCTCATTACGAGTTCTCTTTTTATGTAAAGATGCATTCCTTAATCCACACATTAGCAATGTACAATCCTTTCACTCCCTACTTGGCCTTTACTGTTATGTTTCATTTCTGGTTATCAAGTATTTGTTCTCAATATGCAAACGACATCCAACAGAAGCAACGCATAATCACAATATACAAACGACTATACCATGCATCCACGACAGTATTAACAAAACAACATGCCATCACATTTCATGAACCAGCAAAAAATAGATGTATGCATACATAAAACGTCTTTGGCCACTATCGGGCACTCCCTAGACAACAAGTCTACGATAAACCTATCGGAAGCTAGATAACAAAACGGCTACCGGGTGAGCGCTAAACGCCTGCAATGCCTGACGCTGAACCTGCAGCGCCGACCGCTCCGTCTCAAACTCAGCCTGCCGCCTCAAACGATCTGCCTCTCGAACCTCGGCATCCATCCGCCGCCTCTGAAGATCACTCAGACGTCTCTGCAAATCCGCCAGCTGCCTCTCTATCTCCACCACCTCTCTGTCAATCACGACCAACTCTCCGTTGATCTCTGATCGTTCCACCTCTAACCCCTGGCGGCGCCTCTCGAGCAGCATCTCCTCCATACGCACCAAGGTCATCCTCTCGCCCACACCACCACCCTCGCTCCTCGACCTAAAGAACTCGGCCAACCAATCCAGCTGCACACCCAAAGAAGTGAACGTCGCGAACTCTCTCAGCGACCGCTCAATAAACCCCGTCGTCCAACCCGCCGCCGGAACACTCGCAAACGGAAGCAGCCACTCCACAAAACCTGAATACACCCACCTCTGCAGCACCGGGTTCTCCAAGTCTACCCCCGCAAACGTCTGCGGATACGCCGCCTTCACCATCTCTAACCGGCGCACTGTCTCCGAAGGTAGCTGAAGGTTCTCCCACAATACCACGTCAGCCTGACCGCTCGACGACCCCCTACTCGCCTCGCCTGCCGCTGTGCCACTCGACGCCATCACAGGCCTCTCACGTACCTCTCCGGCTGCCTGTGCACCGACGGTCATCGAGTGCATCGCCATCAACGTCGCACTCGCCTCAACGGCCGACCCTGACGACGCCACCGCAACAGCCTGCACCGGCTGCACCGGGATCTCTACCTCCTGAATCGGGATCGCCACTACAGGCTCCACCCCCATCAAATCCCCCCGCTCAACCGCCGCAGCCTCCGTCGCCGCGCCTGTCCACCAGTAGCCACTGGCATCGAACATCAACGACTCGTCGACCAAGCCACCATACGCATCGTCCACCACCGCCTCGCCCTCTGGTGGTGGACACACCCCGCCACTAGCCACGGCCCCCGACACGCCAAACGCTACCGGCTCATCCCCGCCTACTGGCTCATCAACCTCAATCGCTCTCACCGCCTCAGTCTCAACCGCTACGTGCGCACCGCTGCCGCTTTCCACCGCCTGTCCACCGTACTCCTGCCCAAAAGCAACCGTTAGCATATTTTTATATAAACATCCAAAACAACAAACACAAGCAAAGCGAGATTCAATCAAAAACGGCCATGGTTTGACCTACCTCAACCACTGGCTCCTCTGACACCTCCCGCAGCCTCTTCGATCCTGTCAGCCGCAAGTCTGAAGAAACCGCCCTCGCCTGACGAGCCCCTTCCATCATGCCCGCTCGCAATAACGACAGGGGCCCCTTGCCAGCCCCGGGCGCCCGCGGTACCGCCACCACTGGCTCCTCCCCATGGTCCTCCTCTGGAGCCTCCTCCTCGGACTCCTCGCCCTCCTCGTCGGGATCCATCTCCGAACTCACAACCGCACTCCCCGTCACTAACACCAGCATACCGGCCTGCCTCGCCGCTGTCATCGATATCAAGCTCAATGCCCGGTCACAGGCATACACGTCAACCAACCGTCGTGTCCCCGATGGCTGTGCCAACCACTCCGCCCAGACCGCCCGCAGACGCTCCCACCACTGTGCACACTCCGCCGTCACCACCCCCACTGATGCTCTCCCAGGCCTCCTCCACGCTACCACAGGTGCCGGCCACTCGCGAACTCTATCATCCCGCGTGTATCCGAAGGCGGTCGTCACACTCCACGGGCTACGATACCCACATGGCGGCTCTAAGTCATAACCAAATGTACGCGACAACCGGTCCGGGCAATACCGAGCCACGTAATAAAGGTTCTCTGCAGGCTTCGCCCCGTCATCCGTCATCACCGGCAGCCAACCTGGAAAGTACGCCACCAGGAGCACAACGTCCGCCGGTGGCAAAACCCCCCTCTGCTCAAGTCTATCGTCATCTCCTGCCCGTGCAACCAAGGGGGCACTCCGTATGACGCATGCATCTCTGTATACGGACGTACCACGCATGCCTCCCTTGCATCTATCAAACGCGACAATGGACACTCCGGCCTCTTGATGCCCGCCCATGCACATGCCCGCGCCCCGCTGCACCATAGTGCCACTTCCCGCGATCTACCGCTGTGCATCACTGTCCTCGTCCTTGGTGCTGGATGCTCGAGCGGATACCCTGTCGGACGATAGTCTGGAAAGCACTCGTACAAGTACCGCTGCAGGAACATCCAATCCACGTAGGTCGCCACTTGGTACCGCCCGTGCGACCTCTTCACATCGTTCACGAACTGATCCAATCGCGAGTACATGGTGCCCAGGTACACGGGAGCTAGCCCAACACGCTTCCCCTGCGCCATCCGAATCGCCAGGGGAATCACCTTCGCGGATATGCCATCCTCCGGCGTCCCTTCAAACACGAACCTGCAAGACAACACAACACGCCAACGCATTATACACAATCTCAACCTGCATCGCATCTACAAACATACAGACACAGACGCATTGTACTTACCTCGACAAGAACATCGTCAAAAAGGCCACCATCTCATATCGTTCCTCCTTGTGATACGGCCCCATCACAAAATGAGCCGCATTGCCCAACTTCTGCCCCGACCTCACCTGCGGCGTGCCATAGAACAATCGGAGCCACCCGCTATATGTCGCCTTGCGATGCGTCTTCGTCTCCGCCAAAATATCAAGCAACTGCGTCTGCAGCACCCGCTCATCATTAGTTAGCCGCGTCACACGTGCGTCCAACTCTCCATGCATCGGCAAGCCCGTCAGCATCATCACATCAAGCAGCGTCGGCCCAATCTCTCCGAACTCAGTCACAAAGGTGTGTGTCTGAGTACTCCATCGTGACAACAGCAAAGTCACCCCCGACGTGTCTCTATAAAGCTCCACCCCCCTCGCCGTAATATCAATCGCCGGCACCAACCCCAACACATCCAATAAAGCCGCCCACCTCGGCACCTCCATCATGTGATCGCACCAGAAATCCCACCCGATCGGCATCGCTCCGTGCCCCTTGAACACCACCGGCGCCCAAGGTATATCCGCACGCTCCACCAACAACCCCGCCACATACCTCGGTGACGGCACGGGCGCATCCTCCCAGCTGGGAGCCCGCACATACGGTGACGGCATCCTTGGCTCCTCCCCCATCGACGCCCCACTCCACGGCACCGTGAACGCACCATCAGCTACACGGATGGCCAGCTCCCTCCACAACTCTCGGCCAGGCACAGCCGGTACTACCCCTTTCACTCTCAATGGCGTGACCGACTTATCCGGATCGGGATCGTACGTCCTCACCGACGCATCATCAAATGAAAGTGGCACTCCCGTCTCACCACCTCCCATAGCTTCGGCTTCATCCGTTGGCGGAGGCGGCACCGGTTCCGTCGTCACATTTCGCGGTGGCCGCCCCGCGCTCGCTGCCCCACCTCGTGGTTTCACCCACATTTGCTGCTTCAACTTTTTTAGAACGGGGACCGGCTCCGCGAGTGTGACCTTGCCCGTGGCTTTTGGCCCCGCCGACCCCCCTGCCGCCGACTTCCCCCCAGCTCCCGACCCCCCTGCCGACGACTTCCCCCAGCTCCCGACCCCCCTGCCGCCGACTTCCCCCCAGCTCCCGACCCCCCTGCCGCCGACTTCCCTCCAGCTCCCGACCCACCTTCCCCCGTCGATCTCCCTCCAGATCCCGACGCCTTCGGCGCCGACGACCCACCTCCTGCGCCCGACCCCCTTTCTTCTCTCCTCCCTTCTCTTCCTTTTCCCCCCGACGAGGCATCCCCCGAATCTCCCCTGCTCCCGACCGACCCTCCTCGTGCGGCCGACCCCCTTCCCCTCTCCTCCCTTTCTTCCCTCCCTTCTCTCCTCTCTCCCACGCTGGCCGACCCCCCCGGGGTGCCCGACCCTCCGCGATTGGCCGACCCCCCTCGTGCGGCCGACCCCCCTCCCCTTTCCCCTCTTTCTTCCCTCCTTCCCCCTTCCCCTCTTCTTTCCTTCTCTCCACCGCCGCCGACCCCTTGGCCCCGCCGACCCCCACCCGCAGCCGACCCCTCGGCCCCTCGCCTCCCCTCTCTCACCATTTCTCTCTTCTTCTCTCTCTCTCTCAATTTTTTTTTCTTTTCTTTCCCAAATACAGAATGCCTCTTTCCAACACCCCCCCCCCCTTGCTATTTATAGAGGTGGGCCACACAAAAAAAAAAAAAAAAAAAAAACACATCCTTGACGCGCTTCGCGTGCTCCGGCATTCCCAACCCCCCACGGCGGGATGGACTCACACGCTTATAGCCATCGCCGTCTCAATCACCCGGGGGCTCCGGCCCTCGCATCCGGGATGGGCTCACACGCTTATAGCCATCGCCGTCTCAATCACCCGGGGGCTCCGGCCCTCGCATCCGGGATGGGCTCACACGCTTATAGCCATCGCCGTCTCAATCACCCGGGGGCTCCGGCCCTCGCATCCGGGATGGGCTCACAAGCTTATAGCCATCGCCGTCTCAATCACCCGGGGGCTCCGGCCCTCGCATCCGGGATGGGCTCTCAAGCTTATAGCCATCGCCGTCTCAATCAACCGACGGGGCTACAGCCCTCGCATTCGGGCTCGGCTCACAACCTTATAGCCATTGCCGACACCATCAACTGGGGGCTCCCGGCCTCACAGCGGGCTCTAAGCACTAAGCGACGAACATTTTCGAGTGCATCCAACATCGTTTCTGCGTACGGCGCCCGCTCGGGTTGCCCCTCCGCGCACCCCGTACGCAGGGGGCTTATGTTCATAACCTATTCTGGACCGCACCCCGGGGCCCGCCAAGAGATCCCAGTGGCACGACACGTCACACGCTCGATAGTCAAACTTGCCCAACATCATTTCTCGGTGAAAACGCTCCGATAATCGAACATCGCCATCGCTCGGTCAAAGCGCTCCGCGCCTTAAGCATTCGGACAGATGGAAAGCACCTCCCCCGAAGGGGGTCGGCCACCCCTTTGGTGAGGGGTTCGGCCACCCCTTTGGTGAGGGGTTCGGCCACCCCTTTGAAGAGGGGGTCGGCCACGCCTTTGGTGAGGGGGTCGGCCACCCCTGGCTGAGGGGGTCGGCCACCCCTTTGGTGAGGGGTTCGGCCACCCCTTTGGAGAGGGGGTCGGCCACCCATGGCTGAGGGGGTCGGCCACCCCTTTGGTGAGGGGGTCGGCCACCCAATGCTGAGGGGGTCGGCCACCCCTTTGGTGAGGGGGTCGGCCACCCCTGGCTGATGGGGTAGGCCACCCCTTTTGTAAGCGGGTCGGCGTCCACCTTGCGCAAGGGTCGGCCTCCCTTGTCCTTAGAAGGGGAGGGGACCTGCTTACCGCTGCTATCGCACCACTCATCGCTAGTGATCGCATGACGCCCGCTATCACCAGCACAATCAACCGGGGGCTCCGGCCCTCACCAGCTCAATTAGCTGACAGGGCTCCAGCCCTCGCGGCGAGACGGGCTCACAACCCTAAAGCCCTCACCGACGCAATCAACTGACAGGGGTCCGGCCTTCGCAGGCACGATCAACCGAAGGCTCCGGCCTTCGCAACAGAGATAAGCTCACGGCCCTAAGGCCATCGCCGGCACAATCACCCGACGAGCCTCTGGGAGCTCCGCTCATAGTGCTCCAAGCACGAGGACCCGCCGCCATGGACTCTGGGTATCGAGTTATGAGCATATACGCCGATGTTTCCATCAATCATCGACACCGCCAGGGCAATGCACCGCGAGCCACTCCGGGACGGGAGCAGGTCTTCGGAGGACGTCGTGTCTAACATGCCTGGCACTTGGCTGCAGGGGCAACCCTCACCGCTGTCAGGATCTCTGCGCGTCTCTTGACGCATCCCGTGGGATTCAGTAAGGGCTTGGACTGGAGGCTGGGGCAACGGGCCACTCTGACCATGCTACCGCAGTGTGGTCAGTCTCTTCAGACAGGCAGAGGGACGCTGCAAGGGCAGGACGACACGAACACGGGGACCGGCAATTCGACGGACAATCAAGACCGCGGGACCCTATACGGCGACGTGTCACTCCCGCAGGACGACACGTGTCAGCTGATGACACGCGCATATTTGTGCCTATAAATAGTGGATTCTGGAGCTTATTCAAGGGAACTGCCTCATTTGCCATTTTCACTTTCTCTCTCTAAAAACCTATTCTCTCTGGATTTCTAGTGAGAGAAAGACACTTGAGCTTACGACTTCGAGCTCTCGGCGTTGCACTCTTGACACAGACTGTCGACTGCTGACCCTGTTCGTCGTCACCCTGCCTGCGCGACACTGCCAGCCCTCGTGACCTGCTTGAGGAGCCTTGCCCTCAGCCCTTACGTCATCCCTGCTGTCTCCCACTCTGCCTACTTGGAAGCCAACTCAGACTGCATCCTTTGTGGCACCTCGACGTGGCAAAGGACCCTCTTTCGGCATCAACACCCGCCAACCCAATTTTGTCTTTCAAACTCCCTCGACCACCGCACCCCTTCGTCTCCCCGTCTGCCTCCCCTTTCCCCGTCGCCGCACCACCCTCCCCCTTCCCCTTCCCCGTCGCAGCGACCGCCCTTCTCCTTCCCCGTCGCCGCGACCACCCTTCCCTTTCCCCGTCGTCGTAAAGTTAGTCAACAGTGATGGAGGTAACGACGCACCCTGTCGAGGTGATCCAATAATGAACACGGCGTTCCTGAAATTTTGAATTGAATTACTGAATTGAAATGGGATTTAGAGAGAAAGGGTTGCCGACGATGTCTCAACGGCGTGGGTTTGCCAAGGGGCTTGCCGGCGGCGTATTGGCGGTGTGGGTTTGCCAAAGGGCTTGCCGGCGTGGTGGGGTGGGTTTGCCAAGGGGCTTGCCAGCGTGGTAGGGTGGGGTGAGTCTGCCGAATGGTGGGCCGAGAAAGGCTGCCAACGGCGTGGGGTGAAGATGACGCTTGGGCTGCCGGCGGCGGGAGCAGATCTGGAGAAGGAGAAGAGAAACCCTAATTTTAAGGTTTCAAAACTCTAATTTTTAAATCAGGGTTTCAAATCCTCCTAATTTTAGGGTTTCAAAAGCTTAATTTGCAAATTAGTTGCAAATCCTAATTTTAAAAAATTAAGGTTTAATTTGAAAATTATAAAAATTATTTAGGATATACTGTACAAGGGGACAGTATTGCCATTTTTAAAATACGTAATAATGAACATTATACTTTTTGGACGGAACCCTAACGTATGGATACAGGTGATACATTTGAAACACGTTTGGTCACGGAATGTTACATTTTGAAACTTTATGTCATTGACTGTAATTACTCCATAACCTTAGAGACATAGTTGTAATTAGCCCTAAACAATTTGTTGATCAGTTGAGCTCATGAATTGGAAAAGATAACCTTTTGGTAAAGGGAAAATAAAAAAGGAACAAAATGCACAACAAAAAAAAAAACTCCCTTAAATTGCGGGATTCTCGAATCTTAACAGGACTGAAGACAAATCAAATGCAACTTTGGGATATCTTACTAATTAATAGTAGATGGTTGGGTAAAGATCAGCAAAATATGTACCCTCAATCTATGATTATAAAGCATACCCTAGACAGCCACTTTCTTTTTCTTAGTGACTTTTCAATGCTTCTCTCTACTTATATACACTCTACGTGAATCAGTAATGTCCCTGAACTTGGCCTGCCTATCCATTCACATTTTATATGTCATGTTCTGAAATGGAATTGATTCAAATTAATGGGAAAAAGAATGACATTGATTCGTAACGCAAATCGGGAGTAAATATTGCAAGTTCTCGAGCTGTTGATCACAACCATTCGAGGACCGTTGGTTCCCGGCGATCTATCTTCTACTGAGTTGGACTAGAAGATGTGATATTACTGTTTAAGGATGGTGATTTTGGGTGTGTTGGGTAGCATCGTTGAATAGTCATCAACAACTTCTATAAGCTTTTGCCCAGAAACAATAATTGTTTTGACATAAATTGCCTCCAACATTGGTCGTGGACTGTCAATGAATTGGTCTGTTGTTATCCAAGCAGCACTCACCCTACCACCATTATATTTAATCTGATTCAATAGAAGAATAACAAGTTCAAATGTGTACTTTTTTTGGTTCTTCAAACCAGAAATTGCATTAAGATATCTCCTCCCACTTGTGTTGCATGACTTCCCTCTAATTAATGTTCATATCATGTTTGGTGTTTTCTCTTTTATTAAGGAGAACTGTTAGATCGGGATGGACCGATCGAACGGGACTCGGGCAAAAGGAAACAAGAACTTATTGCATTATTATACAGCTAGCAGTCCTAGATGGTCCGGTCCATTGATCCTTGACCATCCAAGATTTTTCCGCGAAAAGAAAGGAAGAAGATTGTGAGCGCCCCTGTACAGCACAAGAACTACAATTATGCAAGATGTGTTGCATCTTCATAATCTGTTGAACTAATCCTCGTACTCCTCGAAATTTTAACGCTCGCGGCCCTAGCTCGAATCGCGGGTCAGTATCTTCTTCCGTCACTTGGGTCGCCATAGCCATACGCGAATGGACCTCCAAAAAGGTAATCAGTAATCCCGTTCCATGGATTGAAGTTGCTCACCTCAGCACCTTCTTGGTTTCCATTGTATTTCTGGTGCTTCTTAGACAAACAAGGCCAGTAACCAAATAAACTCTCACAGAGGTCTATAGTATCTGGACTATAATCATCACAACCTCCTCTTCTTCCATTTCCATAGCCATAATCATAATCTGACCAAGGATAATCATAGTCATAAGTATATCCCTCTCTTTCTTCACCCTCGCTCGAGTCTACTGGCTCCACAAGATCATCCTCGCGACCATTGCCATTTTCGATAAGCCCATCCCCCGTGCCATTAGCTTGCTTCTCTCCTTCGCTAATATCGGGCAATTTGCTTTCACTGCGCGGTTTTTCAGATTGCTTCTCTCCTTCGCTAATATCGGGCAATTTGCTTTCACTGCGCGGTTTTTCAGGAGTGTCATCACCACCATTTTGCCCGTAAGGGGAAGGGGTGGACGCATATGAGAAGCCATCAAGAGAATGGCCGTTAGGCTCTGGGGCGGAACGAGGATAACAGATTTCATCCGAGGGTGGAAGGGGTTTGCCGTAGGTTATGGTAGGATCATAGCCACCACCGTAAGGTGTTGGATCATACTCTTCATAGTCCAGCTCAGTAGGTTCCGAGGTAGAGTACGAGATGAAGAACTGTGTCCTAGAAGAAATGCTTTCGTATGGACTCGGATCATACTCGATGACTTTGGGCTCGCTTGAATAATAGCTCGAGTAACTAATTTCAGATCGAGTTGCAGAAAGAGCATATCCATCACCATAACTAGTAGGATGGTAGTCTATGAGTTCAGGCTCACGGAACTCAAAATCAATGGCACAAGGAGTCGGATCATACTCGATGATTTTAGGTACGCTGGGGTAATAGGTGGAGAAACTAATATCAGATCGAGTAACAGAAGGATCATAAGCATCATGGTTAGTAGTAGAATAATAGTCTTCCGATTTGGGCTCATGGAACTCGAATTCAGAATGAGTTATCGAAGCTTGATAGGGAACGATATCATAACCGCTACCATAAGGAGACGGTTCATACCCGATGGCTCTAGGCTCGTGGAAGTCAGAATGAGTTATCGAAGCCTGATATGGATCAATATCATAACCGCTACCATGAGGAGACGGTTCATACCCGATGGCTCTAGGCTCGTAGGAATTAGCTTCAAATTGAGTTGGAAAGGGATCATAGGCAACACCATAACTAGGATAGTACTCTTTGAGTTTAGGCTCATCGGACTCGAAATTGGAGTGCATTGTTGTAGCTTGGAATGGAACAACATCATAAGTAGGCGGGTCATACTCGAGAACTTTAGGCTCACTGATATAATAGTTTGAATAATGAATTCCAGATCGACTTATAGAAGGATCATAAGCATCATCATCATCATCAGTAGTACGATAATATTCTTCAAGGTCGGACTCATGAAACTCGAAACCGGAGAGACTATTTGAAGACTGAAACGGAACAACATAGTAGCTATTACTATAAGTAGTCGAATTGTACTCACCACTGTCACCCTGGTCAAATACGGGGCTGTAGTACGCCATTCTAGGATCGTCGATGGCAATTCGTCTTGATATTATCGCCCAAAATGCCAGTTCCTCGAGCGAGAGCCAGAACGGAAGCGCAAGTACCGCCGAGGGGTAGTTAGAGGTGCGCTCAAGATTGCCGCCAAGCGAATCAATGGCGAAGCAGAGGGAGAATATCACCGGTCATCTTCAATGAATCCAGACTGATTGGATAGGAACCCATATGTCTATTCAGAGTGTATCAGAATCTCAACCACTTGATGCTTATCTAGTAGGAAAAGAGGAGAAAAGGATATGGGTAGTGCAGCAATATGAGTTTCTTGCCATGTGATGAGTAGAGAGGAATGAGGTGACATATCTAATCAGCAAGCTGGTGACTTTGTGCTTACTTTATGGGCAAAACTAAAACGTCAAACTCGTATGATGGAAGATAGTGCACCTCTCAAGCAAGTGCAGACGAAAGCCACCTAACCAAAAGGGTGAAAATGAAGGCTGATACATGGAATCTCACATATGCATGTGTCATATGGTGGAAAAGATTGGTGCTCCAGGAATCATATCTAAGGGCCTCCTTCAAAAATAATTAGGGTTGGATAATAAATTTACAGTGTTACGCTCCATCGATGTAACGTAGTGCCCAAGTGTTGCGGCGGGACGCCTACTAATTTATGTTTTATGTGCTTAACATCAATTACTATTTCACACAAGTGATGTAATACTCGAAGATTAGGATCTTTTACTGTACAATAAATGATTATTTCATTATTACAGACACATCTCCAGTTATTATGAACTAGAACATATGTTGCTGTACAGCTGAAGATCATTGTACTATCGTGAACATGTTAACTATCATTTCACACAAGTGATGTAATGCTCGAGGACTGGAATCATGTACAGACAGAAGATCATTTCATTATTGCAGACACGTCTCCGGTTATTGTGAATTAAGACCTCTGTTGCTGCACAGAAGAAGATCATTGTACCATCGTGAACACATCTCCTGTCATCATTTGGACTGCTGATTTGCAACTCTATCAATAAGGATCATTGTATTATCAGGCCTGTCAATAGATATTCGACGCTACTCATATATTTTTTTTAGGTAAATATTATGGTCAAGGTAACAGCCGTATCATATTATTCATAATTGCATCTAAATAACTAAGAGGATCATACATTCATAGAAGCCACGTCTTTACTTCTCATTCTAAGTCGAAATCTATCCATGGTAAGTGAGTGCTGTTGTAGTCTAATAGCAAACTAGTTTTCTATCAAAATCCAGCAAGATTACAACCACAAGAACCGGGCTGGGAATCATCAAAACCAAAGGGCTGCTTGTGGTATGAGAATGGTTAAATGCTGTAATTTTGTATCAGAAATTCATGTATCCACTCTCCAGTGAGACAATCTTTTGATTATACATCCTTGCTTTTCTTCAACTAGTTCTACATTTCGTTACAGTTCAAAAAGGCAATATTGCGTGTCTTACGCGCTAAATGCGTTAAGGGCGGAACAGGGAAAAAAACAAAGTCTAAAGACGCGGCTCATTAGAAGCACAAGTGCACAGCCGATAAGAAACCGCTATATAGGAAGCACAACCAAGCAGAAATTGTTATCAGAGAAGTTCGAGTTCGTAATAGAATTACTATGTCAAAATTTGTTCCACACTACTTGCTGATACAGCAGTCTTCCAAGTCTCTACTGAAACAACATTGATGGTCTTTGAGAAGTAAACAACAATGAGTGAACTTGACCAGACCTGAGATGAACAGGTTTTCTAACCGTAGGATACCTAATTATATTTGTATGACGGTCCTCCAGCACATCTAGAGTACTAGCAATTCCCACATGGAGATTGAAATGCTAACAATCTGCAGAAAGCCCAGCATGAGAAGAAATATAATTACTTTCTAGTTTCTAATACAAAATGGATCTGTCTTAAAGTATATTAGAGGCGACCGCATTAGAAAGAAGTTGAAATGAAGTTATCAAACCATTTAACGGGATGAGAAAAAACATGCAGGCTTGTTACATACCAAATTCCAATACCTCATCCAGAGGATGATTCTGCAGAAGAAGAAGTCTGTTGTTTTCTTCGCTCCGGAGGAGGGCCATCTCGTTGTCTTACATACCTCTTACTTTCATATTTTGACTGCTTACGCTGCTTTGGTTGATAAGTAGGGTACTTGCAAGGAATGATTTCCCCATTGATATATTTATCACCTAATTCAAATGTGAAAGTAAATCTATGAAATACATTTTTAATGGATGCACATACTAGGGAAAGATAAATACTCATAAAAGTATTACCTCCATAGTCCTTGTTCTTAACATCTATGTACGAATCCGGAAGAACCCATAGAACTCCAGGCAATCCTACAGAACAAGAAGAAGAAAGTAAATAACTCAAAAATCACCTACTCCGCAGAAATTAAGCCAAGGACAAACATGTTTTCTTACCCTTGAATTTCTCTGACGTTTCTTCAGATACAGTGCACTGGAATCCAGTATAGGTAGTTGTACTAAAAGCATACATGTTCTTTTTTGCTTCTTCCATGCTGAGACATACACGCAAGTTTATTAAGAATTAGATGGGTCTGATAAATTACAAATACAGGGGCACATAAATTGAATTTTTTATATTGCACACCTCCAAGACAACTACTCATTTCCATAAACTCTAGAGTATCAAAACACCTATAGTTAGTACCACCACCACCCCCCACCCCACCGCCACGGCCGACTCGTTACAAGTTGTACACGAACAACCAACGAGAACGTGCCCGTACTTGCATGAGTAAATCATGATCATTACTCTTAACAACTTTCGTCAATAATGGAACTCTTATCCAATTGAAATTCACTTTCAAAGGGTCTAAGACTTCTACTTGCAACACAACAACTTCTTACAATGTATCCCCCTGCCCACTTTTTCAGGAACTTGAATTCAGCAGAAGTCACCATAAATTATTTAAACATCATTGTAAGGCAGCTTCAACACTCAAGTTGCTTCTGTGCTTAAATAAACTTAGGGCTATCCTGAGGTTGCAACAAAAGGAACAGCTTAACTAGAAATTGTTGAAATTGGTACCTTAAAACTAAGGGTCTGCTTGAAATCACTTGCAGTTTTGGTTTTCAGTTTCCAAAAAAATCAAAACCAAGACCAATTTAGTTTTTATATTTTACAAAAACAAATGGATGTTTGATTACACAGTTTTTATTTTGAGTTTTTTCCTTTGAGTGTTTGGTTACCCAGTTTTTTTTTTTTTTTTTTTTTGGTGGTGGTGGTGGTGATATTTTGAGTTTTTTCTTTGGTGGTGGTGGCAGCGGCGGCGGGAGGGGGGGCGCGGGAGCGGGGGGTGGGGGGGTGGCGGGGTGGTGGTGGCGGGGGCGGGGGCGGGGGCAAAAACCAAAACAAAAACCAAAAACTCTAAAATGGGAGTTTTAAAAAACAACACTGTTTTAAAAACTGGTTTAAAAACTGGGAAAAAAAAACGAAAACTGTGTGCTAAACGCCTTTATTTTTCCCAGTTTACAAAACTGGAGAAAAAACTGGAAACTTAAATGTTGTCAAACGCTGCCTAAGTTTCTATTAAAAGCACAAATATGTGTGTGTGTGTGTGTGTAGGTCCCCACAACATACACCCATGCAGACAAATCCCATAAACATGAGAGCAAATTGCAAAAAAAGAACTTTGTTGCAGGATTCTTATATGTAGGTGTCACTAGCCACCGTGTGTCAGTAGGCCACGAATATCCCTTACATTCTCGAATTTGCTCCCAACTTGGGAGCTTGTGGGAGTGCGAATGCCAGGTGGGTCGGGATCACAAACTTAAGTAGCCTCAGATTAGATTCTTCCCTCTCGCAGGCACAAATCTTTTCTTATGGTCATCGTTAATGTAGGTTTAGTGTATTCGCAGAAAAAAGTGGAATACAAAGCTGACTCAGTGTTGGACTAAGAGAAAGCCAAGCTGTCAGATATTTAGTACAGCTAGTCACTACACTAGGAGCAGAGGGAACGTGGTAGTGGGTCTTTCGCAGTCCTTTTGTCGAAGGGTACATGGTTGTGGCATGGCCACGTCAGCCTCCTATATGGGTCTATCAGTCGAAAAGCTTTGCGCATATACTTTGTGAATACTATCAGATTTTCTGCTAAATGAAAACATAGAGCACCTGGGTACTACACTGATTTAAACGAGAATTCATGTGTGCATAAGTGAATGTGTATTCTATGCATATAATTAATGTACGTAATAAGTTGTCAATTGCACAAAAATATAAACGCCGCCCCCCCCCCCCCCCCCCCAAAGGATCCCCGAAGTTTGGGGCAGATTTTACTTTTGCAAAAACCCTGAATTACACTATCCCCAAGAAAACACCCAATTG
>JAVXUO010002147.1:0-28724 GCA_033065855.1 Escallonia rubra
AACATCATTATCTCTCATGTATATTATAATGCAAGACAAAGAAGAAGTGCTAAAAAGCCATTCAGTAAACAAGTCATGTTGTGATGATAAGAAGAATAGAGTGCCTCAAGCATATATTTGCGGGTAAACACCCCCAACTCAGTTGTAGTTAAAAATATCCTCCAATGGGGCTAACAACACAAGTAAGAATGGCAATGACATTCCAGCCTCAACTGGGTGCATATAAGAAGTACATGGGCCAATGTCAATGACATTCCAGGAAAATTACATTATGGAGCACTTCTTTCCCCACTTCATACTGTATACAACAAAAGCATGTATGTGGGTTTGTTTGTTTTTGTGTGTGTGTGTGTCCTGTATCTCCTGCCAACTATAAAAACATCAAAAAAGAGGAAGTGAAAAATGGCAGCATCATTAAGTATCGACAATTTACAGCAACAAGCTCCAGTGCTAGGCCTCGTATATTCTCATGTCTCAGCTCTGCTCAAATAACAGCCCTCCAGGCTCTTCCATAAACCCACTCCTATAATAATTGTCTTCTGACCAAAAAAAAGAAGATTGCACAATGCAAATATGCACGGCTAAGCCATGCTTGGTAAACTTGGTAATCACAAAACCACATAGCAGATAGCCCTCGCCTGACTGCCGCCTAGCGCAATGCCTTTTTCTTTCACCTGCTTTGAATAAACAATCTGTTAGTTTCATGGACGTGAACACGCCGCGTATGTTGAGTTCTTTACCATGCGAAGGAAGAGTGGATTGGGTTTTTTTTTTTGCTGTGGAAGAAGAAGTAAAATGTCTTGTGATGTGGAAGAAGAGGAGGAAAAGGAGATGAGATGCTGGGCGGGAAAGAAGAATGGAGGGAAAGAAGATGGGAAGATAATAGGCAAATTGACATGGTTACCCCTCACTAAAGGGAGTTAACAGAACGCCGGTAAGCTCTATTGAACGGAATGACCTTATTTGGACAAAATTAAAAATCAGTGGTCACTTTGACACAATTTGAAGTTCAGTGGTCAAAATGAAATATGCCTAATAGTTCAATGGTCAATGGCGTAATTAACTCTCTGTTTTATGCTTGCCAAAGTGTCATGGAACATAAGAGAGATGTGTGGTTTCTTGATAGTGGTTGTAGCAATCACGTGACAGGAAATGAAAGTCTTTTCCTAGACATGGATAGCACTTTCAAATCCCAAGTAAAGCTGGGAAATGGAGCATTGGTTGAGGCTAAAGGAAAATGAACAATTGGCGTTCAAACCAAAGAAGGAGATAGGTTTATTCGAGATGTTCTACTTGTTCCTGACCTAGATCAGAATTTGCTTAGTGTCGGACAACTATTAGAGCATGGTTATAAATTCGATTTCGAAGGCAATGGATGCATGATATATGACAATGGGCAACCAAGGCAGCTTGTGAAGAAAATAAGAATGGAGAGTAATAGAAGTTTCCCATTCACCTTGGAATATGTCAAGGATGTTGCAATGAAGGCACATATCGTAGAAGATTCAGGGTTATGGCACGAGAGATTCGGGCATCTAAATTTTCAAGGTCTTAAGCAACTTTTTCAGAAAAATTTGGTGCAAGGGCTGCCTACTATTGAAGACAAACATGGCGTGTGTGAAGGTTGTGCACTTGGGAAGCATCATCGCCGCCCATTTATGAAGGAAGTAGCGTGGAGAGCCAAAGGGAAGCTTGAGTTAGTGCATACGGATGTTTGCAGGCGTATGCGAACACATTCAAATGCACAAAATAGGTACTTTATTCTTTTCATTGATAATTATACTCGCATGGCATGGGTATATTTCATGAGACAAAAATATGAAGTATTTGCCATTTTTAAGAAATTTAAGAGTTATGTTGAAAAGCAAAGTGACTACTTTATAAAGACATTGAGGAGTGATAGAGGAAAAGAATACAACTCAAGTGAATTCAACAAATTTTTTGAAGATGAAAGCTTGGAAAGGCAAGTAACCGTTGGCTATACTCCTCAACAAAATGGAGTATCGAAAAGGAAAAACCAGACAGTGATGGAGATGGCGAATTCCATGCTACATGAGAAGAGACTACCAAAACGTTTTTGGGCAGAAGCTTTTTATACAGCTGTGTACTTGATTAATAGGTGTCCGACAAAGGCCGTGTGGAGCCGAACTCCTTTTGAAGCTTGGGGAGGTAGAAAACCGTCCATGAGGTATTTTAAGGTCTTCGGTTGCGTGTGTTATGCTAAAATACCAAAAGTAAAGCGATATAAGCTGGATGAGACAAGCAAGAAGTGCATTTTTGTTAGCTATAGCTCAAGATCAAAAGGTTATCAACTGTACAGTTTGAAGTCCAATAAAATCATTATCAGTCGAGATGTATTATTTGATGAAAATGCTAAATAGAATTGGGAAAATAGCAAAATAGAAAAGGAAAATCTGCCTATTGAATCATTTCAGCCACAACAAATGCAAATGGAAGAAGAAGGCAATGATTTTGGATCACCTCAACTCCCCTTTGGGGCTGGTTCACCATTGTCTTCGTCAAGCATGTCAACGTCTCAAAGTTCAGCCTCATCTTCGCCAAGCATAACTCCAAGAAAGACCAAGAATTTGAGTGTAATATATCAAAGTTATAATTTCTGTATTGCTGAACCACAAAGCTTTGATAAAACTATGACGGAGAAAGTTTGGAGAAAGGCTATGAAATACGAGATCGATGTGATTAAGAAAAATAATACATGGGAGTTAGTTGATAGGCCATCACATAAGGAAGTAATTGGAGTGAAATGGGTATACAAGATAAAATACAACTCGGATGGCTTAGTGCAAAGGAATAAAGCAAGGCTGGTTGCAAAAGGCTACTCACAGCGGCCTGGTATCGATTTTGAAGAAACGTTTGCTCCCCTTGCTCGCTTGGACACAGTGAGAGCCCTCATTTCTGTGGCAGCACATAAAGGTTGGTTTTTACATCAACTAGACATCAAATCTGCCTTCTTGAATGGAGAATTGAAAGAAGAAGTGTATGTTGAGCAACCTTAAGGATTTCTTATCGAAGGGGAAAAAGCCAAGGTGTATAGATTGCGAAAGGCACTGTACGGGCTAAAGCAAACTCCTAGGGCTTGGTATAGTGAAATTGATGGCTATTTTCGTGAGCAAGGGTTTGAAAGGAGCAAGAGTGAGCCAACTTTGTACGTCAAAAAGGAAGGTGCAACTAATATACTCATTGTTGCTCTTTATGTTGATGATATGTTGCTCACAGGTAACAATGAGAAAATGATACGAGCCTTCAAAGAGGAAATGATGTGAAGGTACGAAATGAGTGACTTGGGGTTGTTACATCATTTCCTTGGCATGGAAATTGTTCAAGATGAACATGGTGTGTTCATATCTCAAAAGAAGTATGCTTTAAGTGTTCTAAAGAAGTTGGTATGCATGCTTGCAATCCTGTGGCAATACCGCTCATTTTGAGTGAGAAGTTAAAGAAAGAAGATGGAGGAAGAAAAGTAGATGCAACTCTTTATTGGAGTTTGGTTGGAAATTTGATGTTCCTCACGGCAAAAAGACCGGACCTTATGTTTGCAGCAAGCTTACTCTCTCGATTTATGCAAAGTCTGAGTCATTTCCACCTTGGAGGAGCAAAGAGGTTGCTAAAGTACATTAAAGGCACATTTGATTACGGGATCAAGTATTCCAAAAATTCTGAGTTGAGGTTGTTTGGTTTTTGTGATAGTGATTGGGGTGGTTGTGCAGATGGTATGAAGAGCACCTCGGGCTATTGTTTCTCTCTTGGTTTCGGCATATTTTCTTGGACCTCCAAGAAACACAAACTGTTGCTTAATCCAAAGCTGAAGCTGAGTATGTTTCAGCAACGTTGGCTACTTCGCAAGCTATTGGGTTGAGAAGAATTTTAGATGATGTGGGAGAGAAGCAAGAAAGGGCCACTGAGCTCTACTGTGACAACAAATAGCAATGGCTAAGAATCCTGTCTATCACAGCAGGACAAGACATATTGCCCTCAAACATCATTTCATTCGGGAAGCAATTGATGAAGGAGTGATCCAACTTGAGTTTTGCAAGTCCGAAGATCAAATGGCTGACATCTTCACCAAGGCACTTCTGAAAGTGAAGTTTCAGAAATTCAGAGAAGAATTTGGAGTCCAACGACATCACATTAAGGGGGAGAATATTGATATGTAATGTGCTGTCCTAACTTGTTAGTGTTACCTATTTTGCTTTTGTTAACCTTGGTTATGTCTTGTGCGAGGTTATTGAGATGAGTTAACTTGGATATTGCATGTAGGCCACTTGTTAGCTTGTTATTAGTGCAAAAAGGAGGTTCTAGCATGTGTGTTGTGCTGAAATTAGAGTTTAAGAACTGAAGAATGACTTTGAGTGAAAAAAATTAGTCCATTTTCCCCTGTTTTCTGCTCTGTTTACTCAGCTGTGTTCTCCTCTTGTTAGCTGTTGAAATGCAGACCTATTTAGCATCCTTAAAACTATTTCTTTGAGTGTTATCTAACATGTTTCAGCTCTACAACCAGCCAACAAGAGCAACTGGGGATCATGTGCGCCTAAGTTTTAACATACGGCACCCAGCACCCTAGACAATTCACCTGCTATCCAATTTATTAAACGGGAACGCCAAAACTAATATAATACCCTTATAAGATCGCTGAATTTTCCAGATATACCTTGGCGGTGGTTGATAATAATCTGAATTTCATGTCACAAGTTCTTGTTTCCACCAAACCCATTACCACCACCACCACCGGCAAGGTACTAAACATCACCTTAACCATGAAACCCACATCCTACCTCTAAGGCTCTATTTGGTAACGTTTATTTTTTCAGTTTTTTCTCCAGTTTTGTAAACCGGAGAAAATAAACACGTTTAGCACATAATTTTTGTTTTTTTTTTCCTTTAGTTTTGAAAACCAATTTTTAAAATATGGCTGTTTTTAAAAACTCCAAAAATGAGTTTTCGGTTTTCAGTTTTGGTTTTTATTTTGAGACCACAACCATCACCACCCTCCCACCGTGGGCAGCCACTGCCAGTGCCCACCGTTGGCCGCCGGTGACCGGCCAACCCCACCTTAAACCATCACCAAAGAAAAAATTCAAAATAAAAACTGGGTAATCAAACATTCATTTGTTTTTGTAAAAAAAAAACCTCCTAAACTGATTTTGATATTTATTTTTTTGGAAACAGAAAATCAAAACTGTAAGTGATTTCAAATGTTACCTAAGTCTATCGCTCTCCATTTTCAAAAAATCGTCCCAACACAACAAAATCGTCATCAAGTACGGAAACCTGATTTATGCACCTCCAACAGATTCAGCTGCGCACGGATCGGTACCATCAAGACACCACCATAACCGGTTCGTGGGCTAGGCAAATTTTTTTGATTGGTGATTTTGTGATTTAAGCACGTGCGTTGTACGTGGATGTCATCGAGAGCAATTTTTGAGGTGATATCATTAGATCAAAATAATATAATTTTATTATGTTTTTATTTCTTTTGTGACTTGTTTTGGAAGAAATGTAGATTTGATGTTCGCAATTGCAATTAGTTCAATGTTTAGAAATCTTTTTTGTAAGCTTCTGGATTGAAAAATGTTTGATGGTGCTGCTAAAAATAAAGCAAATGAAGAAATTAAAAGAATAAATCTACGGCTCTGTTTGGTAACGTTTAGTTTTTCAATTTTTTCTCCAATTTTGTAACGTTTTTGCCTTTGTAATTTTTAAATTGATTTATTGTATACACTTAAGATTTATAATTTTCAAGATCAGATGCTTTCCATTTCATCAATATAAAATTCAAGGCACTTGATCTTCAACTGTAATAACTAAACAGATTTTCAGATCAAATTGGCGCCATATTTAAGCCTTGTTTTTTTCCTAATTTTTATGAATATTTAATCATGTTTTTCATTTTTTTTATTTATGTTTATGTTTTTCCATATGTTTTTTGTTTCTTAACTGAATTTTCACGTATTTCAGTTTCTTAGTTTTGTTTTTCTTTTTCATTTTTTCAATTGGTTAATTGTTTGCTAATCCAAAATTGCAAGGAAAATAAAAATCACAGTTCTCATTACCCAATTCATTATTCAATATTTATTTCATTTCACCAAATTAAAAACGAAGTGATAGAGAGATTTCTTTATTTTGTTTTTCTTTCTCATGACACTTTTCATTTTCTAAAGTATAGAATAAACTAATTACCCAATGTTCATTTAATTTCAACCAAATTCAAAATAGAGTCATAAAAGGAGGGTAAGAATATTATTGACATAATTAATAGAGGACATAATCGTTCAGAAATAATTTACAACATTCGTACTCTTATTGGTAGTATAAATATAGATTTGGTAGAATATTCCAAGGTCTGGCTTCCATGGAGTTAAAGACAAAAATACGGACTATGCCAGCCAGATGAGCTTGAGGGAAGAAGTTACTTCGCCAAAAGATCACAATGACGAGTAGGTGCCCATTTTCTTCTTAGATGGTATGTTACCGTTTCAATAGTATCTTGAGTTTTTCATCAACTTTATATATATTGTCTCAAAAATTTTATTGATTTTATACATAAATAATGCTCATTCATTAATGAACTAAAAAATGTATATGTTTCATTCCTCACAGTTATTCTAAAATAAACTATTTCTTCAAATTACCTCCAACCAAGTTATTTTCTAATTTGTTTTTATCATTACTGTATATTAAGGAGTATATGAATGTGCGCAAACTTTATAGGAATGTGTACAACTTTTATCAGCAATGGTTTTCATACAATGTCATTGAAACAAAGAACTTATTCCTTAAATTACCCCCTATAGTTATTCCCTTTTCAACTATTTTACGAGTAAATTCTATTAAACAATAAGTTTTTTGTTCAATACTACTATTTTTGGGTTTAAAAAGAAGCTCTGTGTGTGTGGAGAGTAGTATACCATAAATCATATAGATGAAAGAATACGATAAAAGCTTTCAACTATACATGAAGTAAATCCAAGTTAAGAGGATAAAAGCAAACTTAAAATTGCGATGAAGATAAAAAAAAAACTTGCCAAGAAAGACTTTTTGCAAATTATAACGAATATTGTGAGGAAGAAATTATAGAAGCTTTGATCAATAAAATAAACTTAGAGTTTTTATCTACTTAGTCCTTATATGGTCAATTTACTAATTTTTCAATAAAATTTGTAACATTAACACCTTTTAAGGGACCAATATAAAAACACAATGTCTTGCTGGTAGGCAGTTCTCAACCAGTATCACTTGTACCGGGCAGTACAACCGGTATATAACAGTTTTTTTACTGGTAGTAAAAGAGAAAAGTTGTTATGTATCGGTCTTTACCGGTACGATATTGAAAATTATGCAAAAGATCGTTCTTGTGACAAATTTCAACGGTAGCACGTCTGAAAATAGGAGCACTCCAAATCTTCAGACTCGGCGAACCAAAATAACATCAGAACTCTTTCTTTTTGGACACTTTAAAAACGGACAGAAGAAAATAAATTTCGAGATTTAAAAATTCAGTAACTGACTCGTTTTTATACACAGAGTCTTCACTGGGGGGTGCAACTCTTCACAGCTGGTTGGAAAGGTTGCAACTTTTCGAAAAATAAATAATATGTAAAGCCTGATGGGCCCAAGCCACGGACCGGGATGGGGCGGGGTGGCGCACGCGTGGTGAACCTTGGGTCAACCTAGGTCCTCCTTCCTTACAAAACTTGGGTACCCTCAAGGGGCCAAATCCTTAGCTCAAGGCTAAGCCTTATAAGGAGACAATTTGGCTTTATCTCTTCAATGTGGGATACTATTTTCCCTTCAAGTTGAACCACCAACTTTAACTTCAATTTTCTCATTCACCTTCCATTTGTTTTAAACATGTGAATATACCATGATCATCTATTCTAATAGAAGAACATGCATTAATTTGTTCCTAACCAAAATATGGTTTGGAACCCATTTGAAAATTGAGTCAAAATTGCTTCTCCACAATGGGTTTAAAACCCAATTCCAACAAATATATCCCAAAAAATATCGATTTGTAAGCAAATGCAAAGTGATTATGGAGACTATGCAATATGTATGTGTGTTGTTTTCTTAATTTCCCGATCCTTTGCAAACTCATCTTACATAGCAGGGCTCAACACAAAAAGTTACCACCAAGCCCTCCTAGTCTTCCTCTTAGAGGCCACTATCACCTCTTAAAGAGGCCACTTCACCATGCTCTGCACAATCTTCGCAACCAGTATACGGTCTATCTTGTTTCTCCGCTTGTGAAGCCGTCCTCTTCTTGTGGTCTCAACTCCTTCCGAAATTAAAGATTGCTCGACAAAGAATGACATTACTTTGGCCAAACAGCCCCACTTAGCATCTAGGAAAGCGTATAGAGTAGTACAATTTCACCGTCATTGGTGCCGCCTCTTTTGGACACCTGGCAAACCACCGATGTAAAATGCAATTTGTTAATTGCTTTCATATAGGCCTTAAATATGATTAGTAGCATACCAGGTAAGTGAACAAGGGGATCAAAATACAATAGATTGTCGTATGTAGCCTAAATTCCTCAAGGTAGGTCACAAAAAGTTTTGTGTGGCAGAAAGCTATCGTTGTTCAAAGTGTAGCATCCATGATTCCACATGAAAAGTTATGTGAAATTGTGTACTCCGAGTTGAGTACGATACTCAATACAATTTCAAGCCTCTTGAGAATATTGTCGTTGGCATTTTGATATTACATCCATATGTATTTGATCAATCTAGGCTACTTGATGATGTAGATCTTGCAAAACTCACATACTTTCATTGCTTTCTGAACGGAACACTAAGATTGGGCACTACGGGGCTAATCATCCGTCCACGTGAGTAATGATCAGAGGAATGTACACTGGTTGGTTTCGATGGGCCACGACGTACAACGTTGATGGTCTATTCATGGCCCTTACAACGATCATGAGCTCTGGGAAGACGCCAACACGTTCAAGCTAGTCCGAGCAATTTGAAAGTGGTAAGTGGAGGGTTGAAGTTCATCCGTTTTGGTCAGGTAGACGGAAGTGGCCTGGCGCGAGCTTGGCCATGAAGATGATGGCAATGGTACTGGAACTTTGGTTCAGTGTGACGATTGGAAAAAGGCTGAGGAAGATATTGTGGACTAAAGTCTGGACATGGCAAAGAACAAGCCTGAACAGGTCATATTTCGGCATTAAAAATTAAATGATTGCCGCTTAATAATATTATGCGACAAAGAGAAGTGAAGAAGTATATAGAAAAGTGAATATAACATTTCCCTGCATATTAATTCGAACTGATAATGAACATCATTGTCCACTGAGCTGTGATTATCATGCTGTGCTGGGACCGACGTTCCAAAAAGCAAAACTCCTTTCCAATGACGCAAGGACTTGCGTCACATAACCAAGAATTACACTAAAGAGTGTGATCATAATGCGAGAAGAACGTCGAATAAGACCAAAAATAGACAGGTAGCCAGTAACTTCAACGGTCAAGAGTGCGAATACAGACGAAAGATAGCCATGCAAGCCCTTACAACCTGTAGCATCACTAGATAACACATGATGAGAGCATTTGCAGACCGGGAATTGCACGTTTTGGCCCGTAAAAGGCCACCCCAGAGCGAAACAATTTACCATGCCTGATGATTTACTGTCCTCATCTTTGGCAGCCATTAGAGAGTTGGCTACTAGAAGGACATAGTATTGGTGATCAAATTCGAAAAATAGTGAAATAGCACTAGTCCTTATGTACAAAGGCCTTATCCTAAACTCAGACTTCAAAATATCTCTTATTGAGAAGTTTTGTGAGAAAATTTGGCAAAAATTGCTCTTTAGCGAGAAACAATAGTGCTTAAGTTACTCAAAATCGAAGTATGAGACGTGTAACAATTATAACTTAGTTACTCAAAATTGAGGTACCAAATCTCGTGTTCATGTTCATAACTCGGGATAGTATAATGATTAGAACCTTGTGAGAGTCTACGAAGATAATGTGACCGGCATCCATTTGGCTGCACGTGCCTAGATTACAATAGTTTGTATTTTGCACGTAAGATTTTCTTCCTTATCTGTCTATTTATAGAGGTTTTGGGCACAAATTAAGATAGATCAAACTGAAAACCAAAAACTTTCGTTTCCATGAGCATGGAGGTCCTCTACTGCAGCATAGCTCTCATCATCTTCATCTACTTCATTCTCAAGCATCTCTTCCCACAAAAAAGAAACCTCCCACCAGGTCCGCTAGCTCTTACCATAATTGGCCACTTCCACCTGCTCAAAAGTGCACCCCAGCGCACCCTAACATCCATCGCGAACCAGTATGGCCCAATCGTCTTCCTCCGGTTCGGCTCTCGCCCGGTCCTTCTTGTCTCATCCCCCTCGGTGGCCGAGCAGTGCTTCACCCGCCACGACGTGGTGTTTGCAAACCGGCCCAAGTTCCTCGCCAGCAAACACCTCGGCTACAATTACACCTTAGTCGGGATTTCCCCTTACGGTGACCACTGGCGGAACATCCGCCGCGTCACTGCCATACAAACCTTCTCCGCCACCAGCCTCCAGCTCTCCTCCGCCACTCGAACAGAAGAGACCCGCTTTGCTGTCCGTGAACTCTTTCGGGCATCCGATGGGGGAAAGCGGAGAGTGAACTTGAAGTCGGCGTTTGTAGATTTTCTGTTCAACGTGATGACGAGGTTGGCTGCGGGAAAACGGTGGTCTGGATCGGCTAGTCTGTTCGGGCCAAGCATGTCTTTTAATGCCTGCGAGTATATACCCGTATTGGGGTGGGTGGATTATAAAGGGTTCGAGAAGAAGCTAGTGGATTTGCAGAGAAGGAGAGATGAGTTCTTGCAAGGTCTGATAGATGAGCATCGAAATATAAGAACTGGGAATTCTTCCTCTGCTGAAAAGAGGAAGACGATGGTTGAAGCCCTCTTGTTACTTCAAAAATCTGAGCCAGAGTACTACACGGACAATATCATTAAGGGCATCGTAGTGGTAAGTTTCGTTTAACCCTTTAAGCGTGGTGATTGCAGTATGGGCATGCTTCATGTCGTAGTTGTTTAATGGAAGTTTGGGATAGGCTTGAGTGTGAGCAGAATGCATGATATTAGATACTGGCTGCCTTTCAAGCCATACCGTTTTCAGGTGACGATGGCAATTCTTAAGGAGGAAACTTCCATATGGGAAGTCTGCTCGTCTAATAAGTTCCTGAATTACTATTACGTATGATGGACGCCTGTTTAGGATTATGGCGCTCCAAGATTATTGAATACATCCTTCGAATGGTTGGCACCTGTTCTAGGATTATCTCAAAAAAAAAAAAAATTGTTTAGCACACTCTTTAATGATGCTAAGTTCACTCAGTCCCTTTGAAAAGGAACCTTTTGCAAATATATATTTTTGATTTAAATAGCAAGTACACCCTTTGAAGCAGCTTCTGATTCTCTCGCTTGAGAGAATAATCTTGTTCTTCTGACTTAAGAGAAAAACTTCCGTTCACCCTTTGGGGCAATCCCATAAGGGTAGATTGAAGTGTTATGCACCTCTTTGGATAATTATCACTTATTTTCGTAAAGTGATAAATATCATGTTTATGGTACAATGGTACAATCTCATTGGTTACAAAATCCCAAGGTGATACATGACGTGTTGTCATTGGCCGGGCCATCTTATCATAACAATTTATTTGATTGTCCATTAATTTTAGACATATGACATGTGGCCAACGTTTGCTCGACGACGTAGTAATATTTTGAAGAACACGCATCGTAAGTAAATATATTTATCTTAATGACAAATAAATAACACGTATAAAATTTACCTTGCAACATATGCATCCCTCAAAAAGAGACCTACTAAAATAGACAAAACTGTAGTGACCCAAGCAACAAGAAAGAAAGTGTAAGCAGCATAACTCGAGTAAAATGTACTTTTGATTTAATGCATGCACGAAAGGGGTTATAAGCTCACTTTAGGCAATAAGTATGGATTGTCTGAAGGTTGTAATGCTTGCTTTCAATCAGTGAGTTCATATATATCTGTGTTGCACTAAAAATCTCTAATTCTGACAATCGATTTTCCGTGCTTGTATAGCTACTGTTCACAGCGGGAACGCATACTTCAGCGCTCACCATGGAATGGGCAATGTCACTTATGTTAAATCACCCCGAGGTACTGGAGAAGGCGAGGAAGGAAATAGACAGCAATATCCAACCAGGTCACTTGCTAGAGGATTCTGATCTCGCGAAATTACCTTATCTACGTTGCATTATCAACGAGACACTTAGACTATTCCCCATTGCGCCACTTCTCTTGCCTCACCTTTCATCCGAGGATTGTGTGATAGAGGGATACGACATTCCACGCGGAACAATGTTGTTGGTGAACGCTTGGGCCATTCAGAGGGACCCCAATGTGTGGGAAGACGCCACCATGTTCAAGCCGGAGAGATTTGAAGGGACTGAAGCGGGTTCAAGTTTATACCGTTTGGAATGGGAAGGAGGGCATGCCCTGGTGCTGCCTTGGCTATGCGGTTAGTTGGGTTGGTACTGGGTACGTTCATTCAATGCTTCGAGTGGGAAAGGGTTGGGCCTGAATTGGTCGACTTGGAAGAAGGTAGCGGGCTAACAGTGCCAAAGGTGAAGCCCCTGGAGGCCCTTTACAGACCTCGCCCTGCCATGTTGAGTCTCCTTTCACAGCTTTGAGTGGTAGTCTAAGATACATGTGTACTTGTAATGGTATTGGAAGACTTTCATTTACCTTTTGCTTGACCCATAGCTTCGCGAATAAACATTGCAGGAAGCCATGAACAGCTTCTCCTTTTTCAACAATCCGCAAAATATATATGCCCATTTATCAATCCTGAGGGCAGTGAACCGGTTCCACTCCTTGTTACGGCTTAAACATCACCAAGCAAGCTAATCGGCTGACACCCATCTCTATTTTTCCCTGTAAATCATATCAAGGGTTATTACACTTGCAACCGCTAGAAACTTTCACTTCGGTTCCTGACATGATTTGAAAAATAAAAGTTCTATGTTTGCAACATTCGAAGACACCGGTTGAGGAGCATTTTATCTAATGTCTTATATTAAAGCATCAATAAGGTACAAAAGCTTAGCGTCCCTCCATAAAAGTCCACTAAAGTTCATGATTATCAATCTGACGACTGAATTCAATAATAAAGTTTCGGAACTTTATCCGTGCAATTGAAAGGATACTGAAAGTTAAACAGGTAATTTCTAAGCTCTCAACTGCAATTAACTATTACTCCAAGAATGACTGTCAATATTGCAAGATAGCCACACTTGGCGTGACTTGAGCTATCACTCCTGACTTACTAATTCTTATTTTTAAGGTTATTCATGCAAATTGGAGAATAATATCTTATACCTCCACTAGTATCAAAAGCTAACTATAATCTAGCTGATCCTCCGGTTTGACTTACCGATCAAAGAGACCAACATTTCGATGAATGGATGCAGTTGAATACAGCCGCTCTGATAGTATCGACCTAACCGGTTGAAAGAAACTTTCTAATTTGTTAACGTGCTGCTAATTGATTCATTCATTCCAGGAGAGGTCAAGTGCTAACTTTAAAGGTTGACAGATAAAGAACACATAAAGCTTGAAATCAACCTCTTACTTAATTAGAGTGTGCATGCCAAAACAGTGAACAATCCAAGAAAATAGATACCAAACAAATCATGTTTAGATAGACAGTAACCAACTTAACCTGAAACGTGAGAAATTGATAATATGGCGACTCTGCTTTACATGTGTACGCTAATATCTTATCCCCTCATCATCTACAAGCTCATCTCACAAAGCAGGTCTCAACCCAAAAGTTCCCCCAACCCCCTAGACTTCCCATAATAGGCCATTTTCACCTCTTAAAGAACCCAGTAATCATTCTTGGCCGCAATCTATCCAACCGGTATGGTGCTATCTTCTCTCTCTGGTTGGGTATCGCCCCGTCCTTGTGATCTCGACTGCCTCAGCTGTCGAAGATTGCTTCACAAATAATGAGATTGTTTTTGCAAAGCGTCCCTGCTTTGCGTCTAATAATTAAATCATTAGAATACAAATTTACCTCCCTTGGTGCAGCCCCTTATGGAATCTTCGTCGGTTTAGCATTCTCGAGATTTTCTCATCTCACGCATTCAGTACACTTCAAGCATCCGTGCAGAAGAAATCAGGTTCTTTACGGAACTGCTATTCAGTCTACGGCCTCAGAAATCAGGTTATTTTTTTATATGTTGTCTCCTAATAGCATGATCAAGTTGGTTTCAGGAAATAGGTATTTCAATGGGGAAGAACTGGTTTTGGACAAACATGATAAGTTGGATGATAAATAAAAGGCATTTGGCCCAACTGTGACCATGGCTCTGAGTGACTTGTTTCCAACCCTGAGGTGGTTGACTTCTCTTGGAGTGGCAAGGAAAAGTAGAAGAGTGCACGAAAAGAGGGATGTGCTTATGCAGGCCTTGATCGATACACACACAGAGAATGGATCTTATTCTTCAATTATGGAGGGGGGTATGGAGGGAGAGAAGAGGCAGACCATCATAGGTGTTATGTTAACACTGCAAGAAACAGGGCCTGAATTTTTACTGAAGATACCATAAAAGGAATCATACAGGTAAGTGTCTGAAAGCCATATAGTTGCTTAAGGTTTTGAATGACGCAGTATCACATCCAGGTGTATTAAAGAAGGCAAGAGATTTGAGAGCGATGCAAATGTTGAATTCCATCAAGGGTACTTGATGATAGGAATCTTGCAAAACTGACATACCTTCATTGTATTTTGGATGAAACGCTAAAATTAGGTCCTACTGTGCCAATCATCCCACCACATGAGTTAGTTTCTAGAGAGAGGGAAAGCGAAAGATAAAGAAAGATAGAAGAGTGTTTGACGGAAGACTTCTATATTAACTCAATAATGCGCCATTTGATGTGCTTTTAGTAGGTTGGGTGACATGGCGGTGCGTCCATTTTGATCGGACAGGCTGTACTAAGGTTACAACATCTCTGCTGTAACCCTAGTTATAGCGAAGGATCTGCCCTCTGTAATGAACATGTTTTTTGTGTGCTGATGTACCAGAAAGAACCCTAGTAAAGGAAATATTGAGCGTCAGACGTTAACCATAAAGAAGTAGTTGACTTATTTAATTGGCATTTATCTTCTTATTTTTCTGTCTTAGTTTTCGTCTTATTTCTTAAATTTTGTCTTGAAAAGAATGGGCCGGGCTTGGGCCGGCCCAGCCTAAGCCCAACGGGCCTCCAATGAAAACGGGGCTGGGCCGGGCCTGATGATTGGAAAACGGGCCGGGTCGGGCCTGAAATCTTGGATGTATGGGCTCAATCCAAACCCTGGCCCTAGGCCCAATATTTAGGGTCGGGCCCGGGCCCAAATTGTTTTTTTTTAGTTCCCAACTACTTGTTATTTACATGCGTCGATGGCCAACATGAATACATCAAATTTGCCTATTATTTGGTAATGTAGTTCATGAAGCATATGCATAAAAGTTGCCTACCGCTTCTTTATTTCTATTTCTTACCATGTCTAATGTATACTTGAATCTTCAGGTGGATCACTTCTATCTGGATTTTCAAGTTCTTTTCCTTTGTATTTTCTGGTAAGACAACTGACTGAAGTAATGTCAACGGAGCAGCCTTGTGATTTGGCATACGAGTTTGGAGATGGATTGTTAAATCTCCATGACTATCCAAAAGGCTTCCCAAAACCAGGTGGGGAATTTTATTTAGTAACTCATGCGTTATGCTCAATGCTAGACTTTCATATCAAAGTTGTGATTACTTTTGAATCAAGTACCCTATCTCGTAAACTTATAATATATATCCTGCCATTGACCCCTTGTAGTTACTCTGCGTCTTTTGACTTGACTTTGTCATTTAAGCAAGTATTTGGGTGAACTAATGCAAATATATTGTTTCAAAAAATTGCATGGTTCTTGGCTTATAAATCTGCCTATCGAGTTAGCTACTTGTTTGAATTGCCTAATTGGTATTAGTCCTTTTCACATGCAGCAAAACACCCATGGCCTTTTAGTGATCAAGTTATCATATACATTCGTCACGTTGGACCTGGGGTATTGGTGGGACAAGCATGGCAAGAAGGAGAAGCTTTGGAACAAATACCTAAGAAGTTATGTAGTGAAATCCTGATAGTGAAAGATCATGCTCTTTTAGGCAAAGATCAGTAGAAGGGAGACTCTTGTATTTCAACATACTCTACTGGCCTTGTTGTACCAACTGCACAAATAACTATGTAATAGGGGAGTTTAATTTCTCAGCCACAGCTTGTATCTGTTCGAAATGGCTATCTAGGAAATGAGTTTAATTTTTGTGTGTTTGGGCCAGAACCGGGCCTAAAAACGGGCAATTTTTTGGCTTTTTTTGGCTCGGGCCATTTTCGGGCTTTTTTGGGTCGGGCCGGGCTTTTTCTTGAAAACTTCGGCCTGGTCCAAGCCCAGGCCCAAAGCCCTATTTTGGCGGGCCGCTACTGTTCACAAGAGGGCCAGGCCGCTCGGCCCATTTGACATCTATACAATTTACTGAGTAGAAAATTGTTTAACACCCAAGGTTGTGTGATAGGCTTCATTTTAGGGACCATGGCACACTAATTAGTGACATGTGATGTGATACTTAAGAATATCAAAGATTTAAGTTTGAAAATAACGGTAACTACTTTTTGCTAACCAACTTTTACATTTAATAGCATTCTCGTTTTCTCTACCTTTTTAAAAACTAATACAAAATAAAAAAGTATTCACAACGTTCTCTCTCTAATAAGTTCTTCCACCTCTGTCTACCCCTCTAAAACTTTCAAAGGTTAGCGTAGCCCCATAGCGCGTTAGCCCGCGTGGGGCGGTGGTCGATCTCTGGCCTAATTATCTATGCAGGTTCCTTTTTTCGGTAGTGTGTTACTGTCCTTTGAGGAGTGTACAGATCGTGGCCGGTGGCTGAAGCAGTGGGTTGATGACAGCGATGCAGCGACAGCCGCCGTCTCTTTAAAATTACACGATCGAGGATGACGAAACATAGGTCTGTGCTCTGTCTCCTGGTCTAGTCAAATCTATGTGATATTTTTGATCTGCTAGATCTATTAGATCTACATCGTTTGTGATAATTGATGGTTGATCAAATACCTTTACATGAATGAAAAGGCTTTTATTAATTTTCGGGCTAGCTGTATCATCACCTGTGGTGGCCAGAATTTCATCAACGGCGAGTCGCATCTGAAATGGCGGGGATCATACTCAAGTTTGTGTTCTAGATATTTTTACACGCTTTTGATTTTCAAATATCACTCCTTGACTTTTGGCGTTGGTCGTAGGGTGTGAGGACTAAAAGGTTCAGACAGCAGGCTGTGAGGGGGCTTTCTATAGAGGTTCTTAGTTTCTGGTTCTAGTATTTGGCGTGTGTGCACTGTGATGTCCTTAGGGAGGGAGGGAGGGAGGGGGGGATAGGTGTAATACCCGCATTTTTCCTAGTGCGAATGTTTTGTAAATAGGTAAAGTTGGGGGTCAATTGTGTAATAGTATAAAATAAAATTTGGAGGCTTTTCTTTTAGCCTGACACCTCGTACTAGCTTAGACGACTAAGCTAAGCTAATTAAAGAGGAGTTTTTTTCTCTAAATAATACAAATTAATAACTTAATAACCTGTTTACCCCATTTTCAAACTTATTTACCTGCATACCACATTTTGGGAAATCGTGGTTCCAAACCACGACTTCTCCTAGAAAAACGTGGTTTGCAAACACGTTTTCATGTTTTATCCCATTTAATTTTTCTAATTTAAACAAAATTGAAAGAGAAAATTGGAAACAAAAAATATATTCTGTTAGGAAATTAAAAACGTGGTTCAGAACCACGTTTCCTCTAAAAACGTGGTTCTGAACCACGTTTTTAGAGGAAGCTTCCCTGGGTGCTTCTCTTCATCCACCCCTAAAAACAGAACCTTCAGCTTTGAAGCTTCAAAGATAGCTGGCCCAAACAGCCTCGCAACCTGATCCAACCAAACCCACCGTCAGCCAGCCACATCAGTATAAAATCAAAGAAATCCATATGTACTACTCTTCTTGAAACCAACAGGTTCGAGGAACAAAGTACCGGGACTACTGACAGATTCTTCTTGGGTTTTGACAGAAGACGTGTTTTGAAAACACGATTTGTTATTGAAAATCGTGGTTTTGAACAACGGTTTTTAGTAAAACGTGGTTCAGAACAACGGTTTTTAGTAAAACGTGGTTCAGAACCACGTTTTACTCGAAATCGTGGTTTTGAACCACGTTTTCTTGTCACGATTTACATTTTGCTGTTGCTGGTTTAATGATCAGTATTTTTTTTTTTTTCCAAACGTTCGTCGTTGGATCGTTGAAAACCACGACGATTTTTTTTAAAAACATTGTGCAATTTCAAGTGAATCTTGGTTTTTACTTCAATTAAAATTGTGACTGAAAACCACGACTTCTATATAAATCGCTTTTTTTTAACAATGATTTCTCGTAAATGCGTTGTGTACTTTCAATTGACGCTTGATTTTCACTTTAACACTACTCGTGGTTGCAAAGCATGGCTTCTATGGGCAAATGGGTGCTTGTGTGGCTCCTCAACTATGGGCACTTAGTGTGCTTACTTGGTGATGTCAGCGTGTGTGGTTCTCTCCTATGGGAAGGTGTTCATTAAAAGTGATTGTTTCTTTCTCTCCTTCTAAGAGTACCACTGGTTCTCCACAATGTTGTATCCTCTTGATTTCATGTTTCTGTTCTTGGCCGTGTAGCATGAATTTGCTCTGGGTAGTGGGTCTCTTTTCAGATTTCAAGAAAATATTTTTCGTTAATGAAATACACCTGCATAAACCACAGTTAGATCATGTTCTTTAGTTTCTACCTGTGGCAAGTAGTAGTATATATAGTTATGATTATTGCTTTCATCAGTTAATGAAAGTATACCTATAGCTGCCATAAGTGGATCATGTCGTACATTTTCGAATTGATGCGGCATCTTTGAACAATATTTTTCAATCAATGAAACTACACCTGCAGCTGCAAAAGTTAGATCATGTTCTTCAATGTTCCTACATCTTTGCACTGTTTCCTTTCTTCTAATAAAGACGTGCCCATAAACCGGTCATGTTCTTCATCTGAACATAAGGAAATACAACATATAAATTTTACGTGGTATTTCTTACAAAGAAAGCATCCTGGTTGACATGACCACGCTGATAAACCAGTCAGCCTCAACACTAACCATTTTTAGTCATCTTCATCAGACATTGGAGCATCAGAAACTGAATCAGGTTCAAAGCTCATGTTCCAATATAAACGTGCTTCGTTGTTGCAACCATCTGCATAGCTTTCACGTGCCATACGACGTAGGTTATGCCTACTTTGACGAACTCTCATTCTATTGTTTTCTTCACGTATACGATGCAGTGCCCTTTCAAGCTCCATATGTGTATTCCGAGGCATGTTGATTGCTTTTTGGCGAGGTACGGGTATATTCATGTGTCGTGAATCAGCTACAAGGACCTCATATTCATTCAACCGATAAGACCATTCTGCATGTAATGTATTAACATACCGTGATGAGTAACGCAAACTTGGACGCAACGAATAGTGAAATTCATCTTCGCCTGCCCAGTAACGACCCATAGCTTCAAAAATGTCTCGTGGAGTATATGTCATTTTTAGAGTTCTTACACAACGAAGAATATAGCAGCTAGTTGCCCTTTGCCCTTCATCCACTACACATACTTATATAGAAGTGACAAGGGTCCACTTCAATAAATGCAACGTGTTAATATTTTTTGAGATGTCACAAGTCGCTGCAAGTTTCTTTAAAGTAGTTGATGAAAAGACTTTACAGATATATCAATTGTTGAAAGGATAGTAGCTCATTAACAGCTTCATCAATCCTTGAACTGTTAATAACAGATTGAAGGACAATTCACCGTGAAAAGTCTACAGTTATAGCAAAATCAAAGCGTAGTTGTTGCTCGTCAGCTTCATATGGCGTGCTAGTTTGGAAGTACCTACGTTTGGTTTTTTAGGGGTTTACGACATGCCAGGCACGTGACGTTACTGCAAAAAAAAAAACATGTGGCAACGATTTGATTCAAAATTTTTTTTTTACCCAACTCATAACTGTATGTGAAGTTTTAAAAGTATGTAGCTAAAGTACATATGAAACCCATAATCGGTATTGAGCATAAATGCAACAGCGCAAGAATGATGTAATTGCTTAGCAGGAAAAGCCTTAGAATACCACAACCACTAAGAAGTTATGGGCGAGTAGAGGCTCATATTCTGGTAATAGATCATGGTTGTGCCTATTTTCTTCTCGCTCATTCAAGACACTGTCCACGTAATTAAATAAGCTACTTGAACACAAATTTCCCATCGACAAATAACCTCTTTGAAAGCCTTCATATCTTTTACATGCTAACGTACAAATGAGCAAAATGAGATCGGATATTACTTTAGACAAAGTAACGTGGTTGATGTAACATTTCCTGGAAAGGCCATGGTCTACCAAGTATCACATGCAGGGTGTAAGTGGCCAGTGACTTGTCTTGTCACTGGCTTGTCCTTTTCCAGTTCTCACAATAATGTATGGTGTCTACGTGTGTGGGCTTGGTTATATAAATTAGTGGTGTTCAAAGGGTGAGAAGGAGAGTCTCTTGACTAGTCAAGGGCATCCCAAGCATATTACGTTAAAAATAATTGCGACAGTCTTACCACGTTTGTTGCTTAAAAACGAACTACATGCAAAAGCTCAAGAATGATGTAATACTTCGCTGGAAAAGCCTTAGAATACCAGAGAAATAAGTTAAAAATTCTTGTCGCGACTCTTGTATTCTGGAATCAGATCATACTTGTTTCTATTTTCTTCTCGATCATTTAAGACACCACTCTTAACTACATGAATTTTCGACACAACAAGGAGCCTCCTATTTAAATCAGCTGATTGAACACAACTTTAAAGCCTATCTGAGGTCAATTTTCCACAGCCTTGAGTACACACCCCATGCTAACGTACAAATGAGCAAAATGAGATCGGATATTACTTTAGACAAAGTAACGTGGTTGATGTAACATTTCACTGGAAAGGCCCTGGTCTACCAAGCATCACATGCAGGGTGTAAGTGGCCAGTGACTTGTCTTCTCACTGGCTTGTCCTTTTCCAGTTCTCACAATAATGTATGGTGTCTACGTGTGTGGGCTTGGTTATATAAGTTAGTGGTGTTCAAAGGGTGAGAAGGAGAGTCTCTTGACTAGTCAAGGGCATCCCAAGCATATTACGTTAAAAATAATTGCGGCAGTCTTACCACGTTTGTTGCTTAAAAACGAACTACATGCAAAAGCGCAAGAATGATGTAATACTTCGCTGGAAAAGCCTTAGAATACCAGAGAAATAAGTTAAAAATGCTTGTCGCGACTCTTGTATTCTGGCCTTAGATCATACTTGTGTCTATTTTCTTCTCGATCATTTAAGACACCACTCTTAACTACGAGAATTCAAAACACAACAAGGAGCCTCCTATTTAAATCAGCTGATTGAACACAACTTTAAGGCCTATCTGAGGTCAATTTTCCACAGCCTTGAGTACACAACACATGCTAACGTACAAATGAGCAAAATATTGTGTCGGATATTACTTTAGACAAAGTAACGTGGTTGATGTAACATTTCACTGGAAAGGCCCTGGTCTACCAAGCATCACATGCAGGGTGTAAGTGGCCAGTGACTTGTCTTGTCACTGGCTTGTCCTTTTCCAGTTCTCACAATAATGTATGGTGTCTACGTGTGTGGGCTTGGTTATATAAGTTAGTGGTGTTCAAAGGGTGAGAAGGAGAGTCTCTTGATGGCAGGACTTCCTGGTAGTTCTAATTATCAGCGACGTGAGAAAGTGTGGTTGTTGTGTGAAAGGAACGACGACTACAAAGAAGTGAAGTATACAGATCCGAAAGAGTATTACTGCGGTTTACGGAGAGAATGGGCACATAGAGTTACGGAATCAGAAGCACTACACCAAGATCTCATCGCCCTTAGAGCACCCTTGCTGCATCGTCGTTCACTTACTATGTCACGCCCCAAAGTTAAGGAGTGTAAGAAAGCTGTGAGCCAAATTCGAAAGGAGAATAACCGAATGTTGCTGCGTAGAAAACGATTTTACATGCTTCAACTTGCCGAAGAAATGGCAGAGGCTAGTGGGAGGCACCTCACTTCAAACGAGAGAAACAATATTTTAACCAATGATCAGTACTTATCTGATGAATATATGTCTAATGAAGAGTGAAATATCTCTAAGCCCACTATGTGTTTGGATTTTATTCCGTTATCAGTTTTACACGTCATTGTAATAAGCCAACCTCTCCAATTCATTTGTTTGTGTAATACTTCTGTGGCTGCAAATTTTTACTTTGCGCAATTGGTAGGATCTATTTCAACCTACACTGAATGATCCAGTCTATCTAAAGTTATACCTATACGCTTATAAAAGCTGTCATGTATATAAATGGTTATTCTCCTTTTTTTTCCTGTAGCAGTGCCTTTTTCTAATTGATATTTCCATATAGGTTAATGGTGAGTAAGGGTGTTTTTTGACTTGTAACATTTACGGAACATTAAATACCCTTTTTTAGATTAGATGTTCAGTAAACAAATGAAGGGTAATATTTTAGTGGTCTAGTTTTGACTTTTAGTGTAAAATTTCTATCATAAACTATTTACTTAATATGCATAAGATTAACAATGTCATGCTGAATTACATTCACAATAATGTAATTGTTGAGATGTACTATTAAGATTACTAAGTCACATTGTATGTTAAAACAAAAGATAATTAATGAATGCACTGCCGATAGAGCTTTAGAGTACCGTTTAAAAAAAAAAAAAAAAAAAAGAAAGAATAAAAATTATCGTTACCTTACCCCAATTGTACATGAAATGGGGGTCTAACATTTAGCTCCTGTGTAGTACGGGTGCTTGTTGTGGTGATTTCTAGCCGAATTTGACAGTGAAGGAAATTAATATATGCATATATATATATATATATATATATATATATATTAGTATACCTCTTTGGTGCAAAATATGTTCTGCTCAAAGAACTTTTCTGCTCTTATACATGGTTCTCTTTTTTATTGGAAATACAATGATTTTTCTATTCAATCAAAAAAAGAATATAAATATTTTCCAAATATAGCAACTTCAAACATTTGGATTAGTTATTTATAACTTGTTGGAATTTTCACTTCGTATTTCAGTATACACACTACAACAAAAATGACTTTTAGCGACGGGTACTTCACAAACTAAAAGTCTCCTTTCCGTCAAAAAATATTTTTAGCGACGGTTAGTCCATCGCTAACCGTCCGTTTACAAAAATAAAAGGAGAAACACCAGGAACTTGGTAACTTCACTGTTGACCGAAACTTACAATGCCAATTTGCGCCCAACGATCTTTTCCGAAATCCTTGATAAGTCCTTTTCACAGCTCCTTCACTTTCATTCCATTCAACAATGTGCGACTCCCCAGGTCAAAAAGTCAGATGAATCAACCTTGTCCCATCTGCATAAGGTGGCCATTGTTGTGCACCACCGGCCTGGACCATCATAATCAACACGAGACCCCAAATTGTCATATAACCATGCTTTTATCTCTCCATCTAAAGCCGTTGAGAATATAAACTGAAATAGGAAACCATAGGTTGGTCAGGAGCAGGGGAATCTTGCGAAACGGTACTTGAATGACGGATAAGAGCAATGCAAACTCAATAGTGTGAGACCGTAAAGTAGGGGTTTAAATACTTAATTCTTACTTGAATGTTTTCCTTATAGTGAGGGCATACAGAATATACAGGAGCCTCGTGACCTTCAAAAGTATATTGTTTTGCACCAGTTGCAGCATCCCATACCTAATATCACAACGAAGCATAAGCTGACTTGCAATATGACCACTGCTGAAGAAAAATTAGTCATAATGTGCTATTTAATGGTCACAGTTGAACAAGGTTTATGATGGACCAACCTTGATCGTCATGTCGTCCCCACAGGTTATCACACTCAGCTGCTTATTGGGATGAGAGAACGCAAGATCATTTACTCCACCAACATGACCATCAATCTAGAACTGAATTAATCAGTGACCATTCCCAAGAGAGTAAAAGTGATCTTGGACAGTAAGAAGAGACAAAAAGAAAGAAGTCAAAAGACAAGGACTACCTCCAAATGGTGTCGTGCATCATTACCCCCATGGTAAGAATATATCTGCACAATGTGCCGCGAGTATGCAACTCCTGTTTATACGAAGTAATAGCTGTAATACTTTTGAGGTTAAGGGTCAATTCAGATCCACAAGGATCTCAATTGCTTACCATACAGATCACCATCTGGACTCCAGATAACACGGTTATTAGCTAGTCATAAATTGACGAGTACAAAAATACAGATTCAATGGGACTGAAATTACTCCACTCTGACTTCCTTTGAGCTCAATATACTAGGAAATCGAATAATGGATGGCAAAGTGCTTAAAAGAGGAAATAGGAACCAAATTCAACCTTAAACTTAGAACAAGAAAATAGCGCAAGACCTGTTTCTTTTTAATGATCAATATCATGCATGTAACGTGAACCTGGAAGTTTGTCCAATGATTTCAAAGGAATGCTTTGAAGGGAATTAAACTCAAAGCATAGAAATCCACTAGAACTCAGCTACTAAGCTGTACAGTTGTGGAAAAGAAAAGCATGAGGGCATGTTTACTAACCGAAAACAAAGATTAACACTGCCAAGGTTTAAGGCCTTAACAATAGTCTACAGCTGAAAAAGGACAGCAGTTTACATGCTGGACAAGGACTGAGCAATGGTTTTCAAGCTGGACAAAGTGTGACTGTCCAAGGGTGGGGGCTATTTAACTAAGAAGTAGCCAAAAAGAATGTTCCAGCTTTTAATGCTCCAGAATGTCAATAACCAGCAAGTGGATATTGACACGAGCCCAGGAATGCAAAAGATTTGGATTAGTTAATCAGTTAAGCTATTAACAGAAAAAGTAATAGCATGACCAGATCCTTGGCCACCAAAAGAAACAAGTGAGAGTGTAGCAGGTTCTTTGACTAACAACAAACTGAAAACAAAAGAATGCCAAAGGATTGGAGTGAATTGCAAAATGAAAACTACCTGCTGTTATTTGCCCACTGGTATAGCTTAAATATCAGTTAAGCTATTTAAAAAGAATCAACTAAGTGGTTAGAAAGATTGACGATTGAATAGAGAATACAAGCATATATAATACAAGAGTCCATGGCAAAATCATTAACAAAAGATAGTTAATATGCCGTAATCAACTTCAACTGCTGGAAACAAAACAGGTCAAGCATGTGTAGAACAACACCAAAGTAATTCCCTGATTCAAGCTTGGAATTGCATGAACCCACAAGGAATTCCTAATATCGTCAGTGACTTTCAACAGAAAAAGAAACAAAAGGCAAGCTTGGGATTTCATTCTTGCCAATTCAGGATTTTGTACTGCCGGTTGAAAGTTGGTGCAAGAAGGAGAAAACACATCTAATAAATTAGATTTTCAGGGTACCTTGAACAAATCCCAACAAAAATTGCAATACTCCTACTGCAATATGAATCGTAAATCTTATACCCAAATAAGATTAATCAAGTCCAATGATTTTTCAGGTTAGAGAAAATAAACCCATGCCACAGCAATACATTCGGAAAAATCCGTTCCCTTAGACGTAATTCGACGGAAGCTCAATCCTCCCAAGCCACGCTACTTGATGAAGCAGAGATTCTCCAAAATAACAATCTATTTAAGGCTTAAAAATGTTGTGCAGAGAGTGGGAGAGGCGGCAAGCAGGGGAAACAGTATGTACGATGTCTATACAAACCCATAGGAGTTTCTTGTAAACCATAGAAGTTTCTTATCCCTAAATTGTATCTATATCATTTTTCCACTATTCAGTTCTTAATTTCCAACCACTTGAAATATTCACTCACTAAGTCAGTTGAATAAAAGATTATAACCATGTATGATAAACTTACCCACATATGCAGTCTTTCCTGGCCTGTTGGATATTCATTGTCAATTGGCTTTCTACCAGACAAAAGCTCAAGAAGGACAATGCCAAATGCCTAGACATCAACTTTCTCATTCAACCTACCATGCATAAAATATTCTGGAGCCAAGTAACTGCCATGGGAGGAACTTTTATCAGTTAGAAGACAACATATATACCATAATAACATATAACATATATACCACAATTTTTCAATCCCTTTTTCCCGTCCTTAGGTACATATTACATCCCAAATCATACTTAACCAGATGGTTAGTTGGATAGAAGGCAAATTACACACTAAAAAGCAAGAAACGGTTAAAAAAACTAGAGAGAGTAAAGTTAAGGAGGGAACCTGCTTTAAGTTGCAGAAACCTTGGTAAGCAGAAAGCACAGAATCAATAGCCTTGACAAGAGCAAATCATCGACGATTGACCTTGTTCGATACAACATCATACAAATGATAAAACACCAACAAGGTTAGAACACCTCAAACATAAAGTCTACCATAGTACACATTTAAACGGAATGATGCATTCAACCATCAATTACTAGCGCAATCCATCGTATACTTAACATGCATTAAACTAAATGCTACATTCCATCGCCACTTCAAAGAATAACCAGTACATACCATCCCAAAAATGCCACGTCATTACAAAGCATGTTTTCAAAATAGCTAAGTCAACATGTTGCCTGTACTAAGGTCAGGGGACTGGTTTTCATGAGTGTGCTAATCTGCAAAGTTAAGTTCCACATGGTGCTCGTACCCCTTTCTTTGCCCTCGGAGGATTCCTCTTGGCGTATGTCTTGAGTTTAGGGCGCTTTGCAGGCTGCTCCATCACAACACATTGTGTTGCACAATTCGACGTAGGAGGAGGCTCATCTGTAACCTGTGAAACTGAATCTTTCACAGGTGAACAAATCCCATGAGGTGCTCTAAGACGATGGGGATGTTGACTTCGTCGAGCTCGTGGAATGGCATCAAAAAACTGGTCAGAAATGCAACCTCCTCTACCTTGACCAGTGATTCGTCCAGGACTTGATACTCGGCTACCACCTGTAACGCCACTGCTAAAGCTGTGATATGGAACTGACCCATGTGTCTCTTTCTCAATAGGTCCCAGCTGTTCTTGTACCATCTCATAACAAGCAAGTGGATCAGTAAAAATGGGAGGGATTTCCGAAGGTATATCCTTGACTATACCTTCCATCTCAGATTCATGAAGCAGCGGGGATGGCATGTGATGTACAGCTGCTGTCTCAGTTGCTGATATAGGTGCTGGGCCTCCTGGTGTATGAGGTCGATCGGATCTATTAGGTGTGGACGATGATGGCCCATGAGCAGGGGGTGTCCTGGATGTGGAATGGGATGTCAAAGGCTCATGCTCTGCAGCTGTTACAGGCGATGGTGAGGGCAAAACCTGCATATGAGGTTGGACTGCTGGTGGCACGTGTGATGTTGATGCAGTGTTTGGTGCTGGTGCACCTATCGGTGCTACGGTGACCGGCTCCGTGGTCGGTCTCGGTCCCTTTCGGCGTGCCCGCGGTGGTCGTCGGGCCTGAGTAGCTGGTTGTGTCAGATCCTGGATTCGTGGCTCTGGTTGTGCCCCGGCTGAGATTCGTTCAGCCTCACAAATGGCAGACAGTGCTTCTCGACACACAACCTTAATACTCGCAAGGGATTCAATGGCTGCATTAGGATCAGTAGAATCAGCAAGGTGGAATATGCGCTTGATTTGTTGTGCCTGCAAAATAAGCAAGTTCGTTAATAACCAGCTAGTTTGAGGTCAATTTCATATTTTCTGTTACCATCAACCTTCAAATCCCAGTCACTACTGTAACAACCTAACTACGAAATGGAATAGCATTACCATCAACCTTCAGAGAAGTCAAATCCCAAATGCATTTACATTAAATCACGCAACAACACAGCATGATATTTAGTCAAAGAAACAGCATGAAGGATGTAAGGCATATGAAGCTAGAGAGTTTGTAGAACAGAGATTATTACCAACAGGATCCAAACAGAATCCCACTCACTAACATACAAGCACCCGAAATAATAGGGACGAACAAATACCATAGACAACAAACGGACACTCGTCTGGGTTTCTATCTGCCTCAAAGAACTCCTCTAGGGGGTTATAGCAGCAGCAGCTGCAGGAGCAGCTGCAGCAGCAGCTGCAGGAGCAGCAGCAGCAGCAGCTGCAGGAGCAGCAGCAGCAGCAGCTGCAGGAGCAGCAGCAGCAGCAGCTGCAGGAGCAGCAGCAGCAGCAGCTGCAGGAGCAGCAGCAGCAGCAGCTGCAGGAGCAGCAGCAGCAGCAGGCTCCGGGAGCAGCAGCCGCGGCAGCGCCGACAGCAGGAGCAGCAGCAGTAGCAGCTGTGGAAGCAGCTGCAGGAGCAGCAGCAGCAGCTGCAGGAGCAGCAGCAGCAGCAGCAGCAGCAGCAGCAGCTGCAGCACCAGAAGTTTCTGTTTTGGCTGCAGCTAAGAGTGTCCTCCCAAACGCTCTTGTCATAAGCTTGGGATTCCAACAGATTTCTGCAGAATATCTTTAATGAGTTCAAACTTAGAAATCAGTCTTAAATTGGTTTAATCAGCCATCCAACACAACAAAGTCT